>BEGY01000520.1:0-24324 GCA_002335675.1 Chlamydomonas eustigma | reverse complement strand
CATAATTTATATTATTTATATTATTTATATTATTTATATTATTTATATTATTTATATTATTTATATTATTTATATTATTTATATTATTTATATTATTTATATTATTTATCACAGGACCAGGTTCCCCTAGTCCAACCTTGTTACGACTTAAATCCCATTATCTACTATTCACTATATATATTTAGTAAATATAATTTTATGCCTAGTAAATTTTAAGACCTTGACGGGCAGTGAGTACGAGATTAACTTAAAAATAACTTCACCGAAACATAATGATTCTCGATTACTTGCGATTCCGTCTTCATAAAATTCAGTTTCAGAATTTAATCCGTCACACAATAGACTTTTTGGCCTCTTATAATCAATTATTGTAGCAAATTTGTAGCCCATTTTATATAGGCCATGATTACTTGTGCAGCTTTTCTATTATAAGAAATAGCGGTTTCTTTAACTACGTAGTAGTTCTTAAACGAAAGAGCTAGTCAGCCATGCAACGCCTTTAAATTTATATTTAATAGGCACCCAGGCACAAACGTAGTCCACCGCGATTTCTTCATTTCTTCATTTCTTCATTTCTTCATTTCTTCAATTCTTCTACGTTAGTGCCCTGAACCCAGAAAGTCAGAAAGTCATAAAGTCAGAAAGTCAGAAAGTCATAAAGTCATAAAGTCAGAAAGTCATAAAGCCACCGCATTCTGTTTTAAATTAAGGCATCTATTTGTTAAGGTGCTTAGGGTCTTTTCGTCCTGTGATTATTTGTCCGCATCTGCACGGACAATTCAAGTTCACTGAGTCCATATATGGGACAGCACAGCAATCGTTACGCCATTCATGCTGGACGCCAATTAAGCGACAAGGAATTTCGCTACCATAGAACCGTTAGAGTTACGGCTGTCGTTTGCTTATAGCCTTTGGACAGGCGTCAAACTATATACATTGTAAATATCCTTTGCATAGTTAAGTGTTTTTGGTAAACAGTCGTTGCCATCATTTACTTTTAGCCCTAAAAGGGCGTCTTTTATACCGAAGCTTCAAGACAATTTTGCCGAGTTCCCTATATATGGTTAATTCATAGCCTTATAATATAATTACTATCCACCTGTGTTGGTTTTGGTACGGTTACTAGGTACTGCTTGGAATTGAACCTGCTTTAGTGGGAGCATGAGCCCCATGTCTATACCATTTGACTTAGTACCTATAAGCAATGACGCACTTGAACCGAAAACCTTAGGCTTATGAGAACCATGTCTATACCATTTGACTTAGTACCTATAAGCAATGACGGACTTGAACCGAAAACCTTAGGCTTATGAGAACCATGTCTATAACATTTGACTTAGTACCTATAAGCAATGACGGACTTGAACCGAAAACCTTAGGCTTATGAGACCTACGCTCTGACCAATTGAGCTAATTGCCCTAGTAAAAAAGGCCTTTTTTACACTACGTAGTGGTCCTGATCGACCTTTCTTTATATTTAGTATAATATAGGCAAAACATCCACAGCAATTTCTAATGCTTTGTTTCAGAATAGGCAAAACATCCACAGCAATTTCTAATGCTTTGTTTCAGAATAGGACCACTTAGTAGTCGGCCTTGTTTATATTATTTATGTTTATTGAGTGGCTGACCCATGATGCAAAAGGTACGTAAAATATATTACTGCTTTGACTAAGCTATAGTTTCATAGTGTCCATTACTGTACTTTTAGGGCTTATGCAAGAAGCTATTCTCTATATGTAACCATTATTCTTCTATTAAAATTTATTTTTTATTTTTTATTTTTTAGCCAAATTCACTAACAACTCGCGTATTACTCACCCGTATGCTAATCTACTTCACTCGCATGTATTAATTCTAAACTAATCGCATTATTGCTGAGCTAGTATCAAACCCTCGTTATAAAGTATTTTCTATAAAATTTAATATTTAATATTTAATATTTAATATTTAATATTTAATTAGCTGTAAACTAACCGAATACCGAGATCACTTTTTTGTAAACCCTTGGATTTTCGGCCATATTCATAATATTTAGTGTTACTAATGTCAGCAGTCTCAATGAATTTAAATTGTTTCCATTAAGAACTTCTTCGCTTCTCAACTTACATAAGTGCTCCTACAAGCGGCACGCCATTGTCTCGCCCCTTTTTTTAATCCGCTTTTTAAAAGGTAAGAAAAACCCCCCTAAATAACTTAACCACAACTATTTTTTTTTGTATAACGCCACTGCTTATACAAAAGTTGAACACTCGTGCTTACTATTCAGTTAGTGTCTGATCTTACTTTAGAGCGATAGACAATACGTAGTGTATAATCAATTCTAATGTAGATGGCCTTCCTTTGGGGGGCCCCCTATAGTGATGATACAAATTTCTTGCATACTCAGTATCATTTAAACGCCTAGGTCACTTATGTAGTTGGCCCGCGAATAGGTCGTGCGCATACAAAGTGCTCACTAACGTCGCAGTGCATTAATTCACGTCCTGCTACTGATTGAAAGAATTAAAAGTTATATAATGCGAGTTCTTGTTCTTGTTCTTGTTCTTGTTCTTGTTCTTGTTCTTGTTCTTGTTCTTCTACCTTTTGATTTCTTGATTTCTTGATTTCTTGATTTCTTGATTTCTTGATTTCTTGATTTCTTGATTTCTTGATTTCTTGATTTCTTACTTAAGCCTAAATTAAGAGCAATGTTTCTAACCAAGCTAAAAAAGGTAACAATATTAAAAGAAATGCGAAAAATATAATAGTACATAATTGACCCATTAACATAGTTGCTGGCATTATTTCTTGACCACCTAACCAAGTTAATATAAATAAATCTGCAACAAATACCCAATAAAGACGTTCAAAAATTAGACGAAATTTTGGAGAACCTATTTGAACGACACTAACAAAAGGCTGTACTATTAAACTAGCAAATACTAAACCTATTGTTATTACACCCATAGCTTTGTTTGGAATACTTCTTAATATTGCATAGACCCACAAGAAATACCATTCAGGTACAATATGTTGTGGAGTGGAATAGGGATTAGCTGGAATTAAATTATCAGGATGTCCTAAATATTCAGGACTAAAGAAAATGATTATAGCGAAAACTAACATTAAAATTAATAATGCAACTAAGTCTTTGCTGGCAAAATACATTCCAAATTGGATTGTACTACCTTGTGTATTTATTCCTAATGGATTTGTACTACCATATTGATGTAAAGCAGCTATGTGAAAGATACTTAATCCTGCTAATAAGAATGGTAAGGTGTAATGGAAACTATAGAACCGATTTAAGGTAGGATGATCAATTGAAAATCCACCCCATAACCAATATACTATTTGTTTACCAACAACTGGAATTACGGTTGCCAAACTTGTAATAACTGTCGCGCCCCAAAAGCTCATTTGCCCCCAAGGTAAAACATATCCAATAAAAGCAGTAATAATCATTAATAATAAAATAATGACCCCCGAAATCCATACTATTTCACGTGGTTGAGATCCACTACTATAATAAAGACCACGTAACACATGAAGATAAACTACTGTAAAAAATAAACTTGCTCCATTTGCATGAGCATAACGAATTATCATTCCAGAAGGAACATCAACCATTAAATGTTGCACACTAGCAAAAGCATGATCTACATGACCTGTATAATGCATTGCTAATAATATTCCTGTTACTATTTGACTTCCTAATAATAAGCCAGATAATGAACCCCAACTCCAGCTCCAATTAAGATTAATTGGTGTAGGATAAACTCCTAAATGTTGATTCAATAATTTTAAAACTTGGATTTTATTATGGCTACGCATTTAAATTTATTTTAAAATTTACACTACGTTGCGATCAGATAGCGAGCTGAATTTCTATATTCTCCAACTATCACTACGTAGTCGAAAAAAACTATTTCTATATTCTCCAACTATCACTACGTAGTCGAAAAAAACTATTTCTATATTCTCCAACTATCACTACGTAGTCGAAAAAAACGATTTCTATATTCTCCAACTATCACTACGTAGTCGAAAAAAACTATTTCTATAGAACACTACGCTCTACGGGCTTTATCCTGCACTGCGGGGCCCCACGTAGTGGGCCGTGTTTCTTACTACGTCAGTGCGCAAAGTATTATTTTATATAGGGCCATACGTAGTGTCGGCAGGGCCCTACCTTTAATTTTTTAGTATTTCTATAGGGCCACTAACGTAGTCGGCCTTTCAGGCCCTGCGGGCTCCTGCGGCCTTTCAGGCCCTGCGGGCTCCTGCGGGGGGAAATTTGATTTTATATAGGGTAAAGACTTTTTTAGTATTTCTATAGGCCCTGCGGGCTCCTGGGGGGGAAAGTATTACTTTGATTTTATATAGGGTAAAGACTTTTTTAGTATTTCTATAGGCCCTGCGGGCTCCTGGGGGGGAAAGTATTACTTTGATTTTATATAGGGTAAAGACTTTTTTAGAAGGCCGACTACGTTAGTGGCCGTATTTCTATAGTTAGATTTTACTGGGGGGGAAAGTATTACTTTAATTTTTTAGTATTTCTATAGGCCCTGCGGGCTCCTGCGGGGGGAAAGTATTACTTTAATTTTTTAGTATTTCTATAGTTAGATTTTACTGGGGGGGAAAGTATTACTTTAATTTTTTAGTATTTCTATAGTTAGATTTTACTGGGGGGGAAAGTATTACTTTAATTTTTTAGTATTTCTATAGTTAGATTTTACTGGGGGGGAAAGGGCCACTAACGTAGTCGGTCTTTGATTTTATATAGGGCCATACGTATTGTCGGCAGGGCCCTACCTTTAATTTTTTAGTATTTCTATAGGGCCACTAACGTAGTCGGCCTTTGATTTTATATAGGGCGAAACGTAGTAAGAAACACGGCCCACTACGTGGGGCCCCGCAGATAATTTCTATAACACAAATGGTTTAATATAAAATATTGGAGCAAAAATTAAAAATATTATACAAAATGATGTTAATTTTGTATTAAATTCATTTACATAGGCCCTGCGTAGCGGCCTAGCAGACAAAGTTGCTATTGTTTGATTTTGAATAGGTCGTCCTGTTGAACCTTGATTCATAAAAAACAAACGAAAAACTCTCAAATAATAAACTAATGAAAGTCCAGTACAAAATAAAGATACAATTAAAATTCCTAAATATGGACCTGATAATGAGCCTGTACAGACTGTTCCAAAAATCCAAGCTTTACCAAAAAAACCCGATAGGGGAGGTAATCCTGCTAAACTAATAGCTATAATAGCAAATAATCTTTTATCAGCATTATTCCATAATAATATCATAGAGACAATATATATGCTTAAATGTTGAAGAAGAGAATGGAAGCCTGCAGTTTCAATAGCCATTAACATGAGTCCAATTTCATTAACAGTACTAAAAGCAAATAATGAACGTAAAATAGGTTGATTATAAGCACCAAAACAACCAATAATCATAGAAAAAGCAACAAAAATTAAAATAGTAAAATCAGTCCAAACTGAATGCCATGTTGACAACCAAAAACCAATTAAACTAAGTTTAGGTGCTGTTGAAATATATAGTACTAATTGACGTTTAACTCCAATATAAATATCAATCATCCATATGTGTAAAGGAGCTGCACCTAATTTAAACATTAAGGCCAATAATATAAACATATGTATAATAGAGTTGGCGGGAGCAGAGTTAAAATCATTGGGGGTGGAAAAATAACTAGTTAAGCAAGTCATGCCTGTTTGTAAATATAAAACTGAAAACCAAAATAATAAAAATCCACTAGCAAAGGCGCTCAACAATAAATATTTTATTGATGATTCTACACCTGCTAATGGACGTTGACCTATTAAATTTAGCTCTACATTTGTTCTAACTTGTAAGCCACATAATACCATTAAACTAAAATTTTGAATTTCTAAACAAATGTAAAAACTGACCAAATCGCAACAATGTAGCATAAAAAATTGTCCAATAAAGGCCATTAAAATTAATAATTTTGATTCAAATGTTTTAAAACTAGACATTATTATTATTGTTAACAACACTAACAGATAATCAATTATATTATTTTCAACTATTCCCATAAAGCTACTAGAATAAAAATTAGTAAAATCTATAGCTGAACCTAAAACAAACATAATAGGTAAAATGCTACAAAAAAAATAACAATCGCTTAAACAAAGATTTACATCTTTACTACTTAAACTAAATAAACCATAAACTATTAACATTATTAAACCTATTATTAAAGATAATTCCGCCATAATGCACCATAACATTTTAATTTATTTCCACTTTCCACTTTCCACTTTCCACTACCTAGGTCTCTAGATAATTCCACTTTCCACTACCTAGGTCTCTAGATAATTCCACTTTCCACTACCTAGGTCTCTAGAT
Organism: Chlamydomonas eustigma; assembly: GCA_002335675.1. Lineage (NCBI taxonomy): Eukaryota > Viridiplantae > Chlorophyta > Chlorophyceae > Chlamydomonadales > Chlamydomonadaceae > Chlamydomonas > Chlamydomonas eustigma. The sequence goes on along the minus strand of BEGY01000520.1, from coordinate 17,931 downwards.
AATTCCACTTTCCACTACCTAGGTCTCTAGATAATTCCACTTTCCACTACCTAGGTCTCTAGATAATTCCACTTTCCACTACCTAGGTCTCTAGATAAATCCACTACCTAGGTCTCTAGATAAATCCACTACCTAGGTCTCTAGATAAATCCACTACCTAGGTCTCTAGATAAATCCACTACGTAGTCGGTTTCACACCTAACCATAAAATAGAGATCATTAAAGGAAGTAACATATTAAACTCTAAACGACTTATTGCTGAATGCGAAACCGACCATTTATTCGGACCACTATGGTCATTCTGTTCCAGACTTATGGACATGTATTGAAAAGGAACTCCCATAATTATTCTATTAAAGGCCCAAAATGATGAAACAGTAGCTAGCACCTGACTAATACAAAAAATATATGCATAAAGTGAGTGAATACTAAATATACTAGTTAAACATAAAAATTCTGCAATAAAGTTAGGAAAAAGAGGGAAACTTAAATTAGCTAAAGTACATAAAAAAAACATAATACTAAAAATTGGCATTAGACTACCTAAGCCAGAAAAATATAAAACAAATTTTGTATGGTAGCGATCATATAGCAAACCTACTAACAAAAATAAACAAGGTGATACTAAGCCATGGGCTAACATCATAAATGTTGCATTAGAAGCTGATAATTCACTCATACTAAAAATTGTTAATGTAATCATTGACATATGGCCAATTGAAGAATAAGCTATTATTTTTTTTAGATCGATTTGACGTAAGGTACTTAATGTGGAAAATAGAAATGACGACAAACACAAACAACAAACAATCGGAAAAATAGATACTGTAAAATTAGGCACTATTGGAATTAGAAATCTAATAAATCCTATTCCTCCTAATTTCAATAAAATACCAGCTAACAATATACTACCTGCTGTTGGTGCCGCTACATGTGCCTCAGGCAACCATAAATGAACTGGCATTAAAGGTATTTTAACTGCAAAGACTAAAAACAATCCCCAGCCTAAAATCATTTGACGTGAACGCAAATTAATACTGTCAATAGAATCAATAGAAACTAATGAACTAACCGGCTCTACGTAGTGCGTTTGTTCATTACTAAAGGTACATATTAAATATATTAATGAAGTTGAACCCCCTAACGCATAAACAACAAATATTATTGGTAATAATATTAATGAACCAAACATTGTATATAAAACTATTTTATAAGCAGCTTCAATAGAACCATATTTTGATCGCCCAATTAATAAAAAAAGTAAAATTAAAGATGATTCAAATAATATATAAAACCCTAATAAATCTAATACATTTAATGCCCCATAAATTACTATCTCAAGCAACAAAAACGTTACTAGCCCTTTAACTGTTCTCATTAACATTATGCAAATTGGAAATAATCCTGTTGTTAATAATGTTAAACTTAATGACACATAATCCATTCCAAAACTTATATGCAATCGCTCTAATATTACTACCATTTGCAAAACATGACCTGAAGCATCAAATACACTCCATAAATATATTGACCAAATTAATGGAACGAAACTTACTACTAAACAGTAACTTTTTGTTAAAAATATATTATTACTATTACTATTACTTACTTGAGAATTAAACCTTCCATTAGGAATTACAAACACAATTAAAGTCAATACAATCAATGTTAATAATAAACAAACTATTGTATTATTTGGGTTTAATGCTGACATAATCATTATAATTTATTTTTAAAAATGGTAAGGTTCAGCGTGGGTTATCGAATTGAACAGCATGCTCCACCGCAATAATTAATCTCCGCCTATTACTTTGATTTGAATCGTTTCCGACGTATCATCAGGTGACTTTTATATAAAAGCTATTGACGGTACAAACTACACGGGTTTCTAATCCGTTTCGCTACTTGCACTTCCGTGTTACAATTTATATTAAAACTAAATATTTGCCTACGCTATAGGAGTTCCTTATTATATCAAATAATTTTACTCATTCACAATAAATTCCAATATTTTTTCTTTTAATAATATTCATTTTCACACGCATTTAACCTAATCACTAAGCAAGACACTTGCTCCATCTGTATTACCGCGGCTGCTGGCACAGAATTGGCCGGAGCTTTTATTTAGATCTGGATCATATCTTCTTTACATTGTCCAAAATTCACTACTGCTGCCCGATAACTCTAGTACGGCCCTTGTTTCAGTGCCATTGTGGACTTTTTCCGTTAAGAAAAGACTATGAATAAGACATGGGAATGCTGTTTATACACTTTCACCTACCCATCTATCAAATTCAACGCGAGGCCCAAAAACTCTTTCTTTCTTTCTTTCTTTCTTTCTTTCTTTCTTTCTTTCTTTCTTTCTTTCGCTGCCGCGCTTTCTTTCGCTGCACAGAATAAGAAACTAAGAAACTAAGAAACTAAGAAACTAAGAAACCGCGCTAATAAAAGCTTTTTTTGGTCTAAAAATTTATATTTTAAAAAAGGAATTTTTTAGACCTGTACTTGCGTCGCATATTATACGCAATATATAGTATAATATGTATAGTATGTATAGTATATTATAATATGTATAGTATATTATAATATGTATAGTATGTATAGTATATTATAATATGTATAGTATATTATAATATGTATAGTATGTATAGTATATTATAATATGTATAGTATATTATAATATGTATAGTATGTATAGTATATTATAATATGTTATATTATTTAAATTCATTTATTATTTCATTTAAACAATACCTTTTTAAAAAAAAAATAAATCATTAACTATTAGATCTTAATTTACTCTTTGGGGGGGGAAGAAATTAACAACTACTACGTAGTCCATTTACTCCTTCATTTATGTCTACCTACTGTGTACGCGATCTACCTACTGCGTAAGAAAGAAATCGAACTACCTACTGCGTAAGAAAGAAATCGAACGACCTAGCTGAACGACCTACTACGTATTCGCTTTACAGTTTAAACACGACCTACTACGGATCAGCACTACGTAGCAGAATTAGCTTTACAGTTTGAATTACTTCCATAATCACTTTATCTGTTTGAATTACTGTTTATCTTCCATAATCACTTTATCTGTTTGACTACGTAGTTAGTTTATCTATTTGGCTACGTAGTCACTTTATCTGTTTGACTACGTAGTTAGTTTATCAGTTTGGCTACGTAGTCACTTTTTTTCTCTTTCTCTTTCTCTTTCTCTTTCTCTTTCTCTTTCTCTTTCTCTTTCTCTTTCTCTTTCTCTTTCTCTTTCTCTTTCTCTTTCTCTTTCTCTTTTTCAAAAAAAAATAAATTTTAAAAAATAAATTTTAAAAAAAAAAAAAAAATTTTAAAAAAAAAAAAAAAAAAAAAAATTTTAAAAAAAAAAAAAATAAAAAAATAAAAAAGGTACGTATGGGGCCCCCTAAGATATAGATAATATGTATATTATGTATATTATGTATACTATGTATATCGGCTTATATGCAATGTAAATTGCATAGTAGCCGTAGTATGTAGCTAATATGTATACTATCTATGTTATACGTGTAGTATGTAGCGAATATGTATACTATGTATGTGCTAAGTGTAGTATGTATTCTGCGTAGCATGTTGAAACGTACCCTCTTACATGTTGAATACAGTGTCAATGATAAACTGTTTGATCATGATTGACTGTATCAATGCTTATATCTGTGAGAATGTGTGAATAACTATTATCTATGTATTGAAGAGAAGAGTGAGAATAACTATTAGTAGCTCTGTTTGTTGTGTCTGTGTCTGTGTCTGTGTCTGTGTATTGTTTGTTGTGTATGTGTATAGTTGTAAAGAGTAGTTAATGTGTGAACTTGTAGCGTGTCTGTTGTAGTTGTGTGTAGAGTAACTATTGTATTAAGTTGTATGTTATGTAGTATAAATGTGAAGTTAGATTAAGTTTGTATAGTAAATAGAGTAATAGCGTAAGGACTACGGGAGTGTCTATTTCCCCCGTAATATGTATATTGTGTTGTTGTGTTGTTGTGTTGTTGTGTTGTTGTGTTGTTGTGTTGTGTTTTGTGTTTTGTTTTTTAGAAGTGCTTCTAGGTTATTGTGCCTCTTTGTATAGGTGCTGAGGTGTTTGTATTTTTTTTTTGTTTTTTAGTATTTGTATAGTTATTTTTGAGTGCCTAAGGTGGTTGTTTATTTTTTTAGTATTTGTATAGTTATTTTTTGAGGGCCTAAGGTCCTTGTTTATTTTTTTAGTATTTCTATAGTTATTTTATCAGTATTATTTGTTTATTTTTTTAGTATTTCTATAGTTATTTTATCAGTATTATTTGTTTATTTTTTTAGTATTTCTATAGTTATTTTATCAGTATTATTTGTTTATTTTTTTAGTATTTGTATAGTTATTTTATCAGGGCCTAAGGGCCTTGTTTTATTTTTTTAGTATTTGTATAGTTATTTTTTGAGGGCCTAAGGCCCTTGTTTATTTTTTTAGTATTTGTATAGTTGCTGTTTGCGTTGAGGTGCTAAGGTGCTTGTTTATTTTTTTAGTATTTGTATAGTTGCTGGGTGCTTTGAGTTCGCCTAGGTAGTGTTGGTTGTTTTGTTTTTGTTTTTGTTTTTGTTTTTGTTTTTGTTTTTGTTTTTGTTTTTGTTTTTGTTTTTGTTTTTGTTTTTTTTTTAATTTTATTTAGGTTTATTTTAAATAGTTTTGTATAGTAGCCTATGTAGTGTTGTTTTTCTGTAGTACTTTGTATGGGCATAGTATTTTTGTTTTGTATAGTAGCTGTGTGCTTGATGTATGTCTTTGTATGTTTGCAGTGTGTTAGTAGGGAGTATTGTATTAAAAGGTAATTTGTATAGTGTCTGTGTGTATTGAGTATGTAGTTGCTAGTTGTTTATTAAAAAGGTAAATTGAATAGGTGTTGTGCCTAAAGTAGTGTATCTGTTTGCTCCCCCCAAAAAGGTATTTGTAATAGGTGTATAGTGTGTCTGCGTAGTGAGTTTATCCCCCCCCCAATGTGAGTAGGAGTTGTCTAATGAATATCTTTAGAGTTTGTTTTAGTGTTAGAGGTTAAAAGACTAGGCGTAGGTCTGTAAGCGAATTATTAGAATAGTGTTTACTGTATATCCCCCCCGAATAATAGTTTATGTTGTAGAATGTGTTTTATAGTGTGTTTTAGGTGTAAAGTTCCCCCCCAAGCTGGGTAGTAGTTGTGTTTAGTTTAGAGTTTATGTTGCATAATGACTTTATCTGTTTGACTACGTAGTGAGTGTATCTGTTTGACTCCGTAGTGAGTTTTTTTCTGTTTTTAAAAAGATGGTCAAGAATATAATAAAGAAAGTGGAATATATAGTAATATATAGTAATATATATTATAATATAATATGTTAGTATTGTTTAAATGAAAGTCCGTCGTCCCTATTTGAATTAAACAATTGTCTGTTGAATTATTGTTTAAAAATGAATAGTTGTACTGTTTGTATAGTAGCTTTAGAGTTTGATTTATGTGTAGAGTTTAAGTAGTAGCTTTATGTATTAGCTTTTCTGTTTGTTTTTCCCCCCCCCAGTGTTAGAGTTTATGTAGTAGGATTGTAGTTGACACAGTACAGTTTGTTTTTTTTCCCCCCCCTAGTGCGAGAGTTTGTATAGTAGTTTGTATAGTAGAGTATGGTTTAGTGCTGTATCTCTTTATAGTATCTGTTGTATAATAGGTAGTAGAGTATGAGTAGTATAATAGGTAGTGTGTTTGTTGTGTAGTATTTTGTCTAATAGTGTATTTTTTTGTGTTGTATTTTGTCTAATAGTGAGCATAATAGTTTTTTTTTTCCCCCCCCAAAGAGTATGATTAGAGGTTTGTTTGAGTGCTGTAGTGTAACTAGTAGGATTAGAGTATCTGTCTTATTCCCCCCCCCAATTAGAGTATATCTATTATGATTAGAGTATCTGGGTTATCTTTAGAGTATATATTGTTTTGAATATATGCTTATTGTGTTTGTTTTGCTGTAAGAATGAGAGTATATCTTGCATAATGAATCATGTGTAAGTGTGTGTGTAGTTGCACATCTTGCATGTGAATCTATAATGAAATAGAAATAAAGAATTAAATGGTTGTGTGAATAAACGTAGCAATTTTGCACTGCTTTTAATGTAAAAACAACAAATGTACCAGAGGTTTGTGGGTGACTGGTCCTTTCGTACTGGTCCCTTGTATGCATGTTATTCTTTTTGTTTTGTTACCTAGTTGTGAGTGGTTGAGTGGTTAGTTGTAATGTGTGTCTATAAAGTATCCCCCCCCCGAATGTAGTGTTAAGTAGTGTAGTTAAGTTTGTGAATAAAGTGCAGGTTGTTTAGTATTGTATTGGTATTAAAATGTTTGTTATAATCACGGATAGAAACCGAACTGTCTCACGACGTTCTGAACTCAATTCACGTACCGCTTTAATGGGCGAACAGCCCAACCATGAAAACCGTGTGCAGCTTTTGGAGGCGATGAATCAACATCGAGGTGCCGAACGCGCGCGTTGATGTGAACTCTTGGCGCGCACTAGCCTGTTATCCCTAGCGTACCTTTAGTCCATTGATCATTATTAGTTTGTAAAATAATGGTTCTCTTGTACCTGCGTGTAACATCTGCTTGAATAGTGACTCTTGCAGTTAAGCTTATCTTGATCATAGTTGTAGTAAGCCTTAGTTTGCTCACGTTACTATTTAGCGAGCAACCGCCCCAGCTAAACAATAGTGTGCATAATTTTGGTTTGTGAAGTTCAGGCTAACTTTAAATATAAGTAGATCCTGTGTATACTATATGGATGGTAGAAATGAAGTGGCTAGGTCCATATAGCTATTAAAATTTATATTTAAAAAAGCTTTAATTATTATGTACTTTCAGAGCGGATTAGGGTGCTGTATTTGCCCTCACTTTCTGCTTATAAATATTGTCTGCCAATAGTGTTTTGAGGATCAATTCTTGACTGTTTGGACGTACCATTATCATAATCTCTAAATTAGCATCATGCTCAAGACTATAATGTTTCATTTTGGGTTTGAATTCTAAAAGCGATGCTTTGCTGACGCAGTACCTGTAAATTAAAATTGGCCTCTTTTTGAATCCAAGTGGTAACGAAATCAATAGCTCTGTATTATAAATGTAAAGAAAGCTCAGTGAGAGCTGAACTGTTGCCTTTAAGCAGCATTTGAAAAGTACTCCCGGGATTTTGACCGAGATAAATAGGCCGGAGGCCAATTAGAAGGCCAAAAGTCCAAACCGCCTACCATTACTAATATAAGTTTATACAGTGTTAATACTGAATAGTATCTCTCGCGAATAAAAAGAAGACCGCACTAACGTAGCAGAATTCGCAGTGGCCAAAAAAAAAAAGCAGGAAAGATAATAAATAATACAAAGAGGGTAGACCGTTAAAAAACCTATAATAAGGTCGAGTACATTTATCATTTAAATTTATTTAAAGACTTGTTTAATTCAATGCGATTTCTTTAATTCTGTTTCGCTGCTGTGGGGCTTTTTAAAATCGAAGGCCTTATTTAGGCCTTCGGGCTGCTTTGTAGATCATTAATAGCCTTCTCTTTGTCAATATTAAAGAGATGCTGTATTTCTTGCATATTAGCCCTCTCTTTTTCCTTATAAATATTATCAGCCATTTGTGTTAGGTGCTGTATTTCTAGCATATTTGCCCTCTCTTTTTGCTGATAAATATTGTCTGCCAATTGTGTTTGTCGCTTCAATTCTTCCCTGTTTTTTCGTTGGATTTCCATAATCTCTAAATTAACAGCAGCCTCAAGATTATCACGTTCCAATTTGTATTTCAATTCTAAAAGCTTTACCTGTAAAAGAAAATCCTTCTCTTTTTGAATCATAATGGTAACGAAATCAAGAGCTCTGGATGATAAAGCTAAAGTAAGCTCTATGAGAGCTGTACGTGCGAAAACTGCTATAAGTAGCTTTTGAAAAGCACTCCCGTGGGTTTGACCGAGATAAATATTAAAAGAATTCTGTCCAATGGTTTTAATAAGAAAGAATCTTAATAAATCAATTTTGGCATAAAACCAAATAGGTATAACGGAAAAAAGTATAATAAATAAGCCCAAAGCCATAACCTCAGGTCCTAGGGGGATGAAGAATGCACCAATATAATAAAAAACAATGCCCTTAAAATTAATTGATAAGACTATAAAAAAACAAACCAACCCAATCAAGGTATAAATTATAAAATAAGCGATGGTAAATTGAATAGCGATTATAAGCATAAAAAAGCAAATTAAAACTTGTTTTGCAATAAGTAGTGCATCAAAGGCTGCACCAAGTAGAAAACTATTAAAGTCCAAGCGCTTACGCAGTACCATTACTAATATAAGTTTTAACTGTTTTAATAATGAACAGTTAATTTCGCGAAAAATATCGCGTAAAGACCTAGGTTCTAAACAAATATTAGAATGTTTAAGAATATAATTGCGGGTTGCTATAATGCAGAAAAGATAATAAATAATACAAACGGGGTCTTTATAGACCGTTAAAAAACCTATAATAAGGTCGAGTACATTTATCATTTAAATTTATTTAACCTATAGGACGAGCGAATACGTAGTAGGTCCTTCTGCTCCGTTGGGATTTGGCCAAAGGCCTTCTTTATTTGGCCAAAGGCCTTCTTTATTTCTTTATTTGGCCACTGCGAATTCTGCTACGTTAGTGCGGCCTTCTTTATTTCTTTATTTGGCCAAAGGCCTTCTTTATTTCTTTATTTGGCCACTGCGAATTCTGCTACGTTAGTGCGGCCTTCTTTATTTCTTTATTTGGCCACTACGTAGCAGAATTCGCTGCACAGCGTATGCGCACCGTTATGAGCGCGGCACTACGTATAAGATATCTTATACGTAGTGACAAGTCTGGTCCTACATAATAGGCTGAATGTGAGTCCATAGCTTAGGCAGTGTGTGCGAGCACTAAAGCTCCAAATAAAGCTACAGTTAAAACTAAACTATTTAAAATTAAAATATCAGCATAATGTATATAAAAAGCATGTCCAACAAAAGTTAATGATTCCATTGTTGGAATAAAACCTGCAATGGAATAAGTATTAGATAGTCCATAGAATAGGCCTTGCTGCACATAGGCCATTATAGCAGGTAATAAAGGTAAAGTAGTCCATCCTCTATTATAAGATCGTAATTCAGTATTTGGTATTTCGAGTAACATAATAACAAATAAAAAAAGAACTGCTAAAGCGCCTACATAAACAAGCATATTAATTAAAGCTAAAAATTCAAATCCAATAGAAAGTAAAATAATAGAACTATTTATAAATAGGAGTACTGCATACATGAGAGATTGAAAAGGACTTCGAGTGTAACTTACAGCTATGGCTAATAAAGCATTATGAAAAATACAAGAGAGTATTATATAAAAAGTCATAAAAATTTATTAATGGGACTTGTTTTCCTGCACAACCTAGCACACAAGTGCAATTAACTAAACATAAGTACTACTATGTAGAAGAAATAAGGTTCATACTAATTCTCTATATAGTCATTATAATTTAAATTTTAAAGGCCGTTAGGCCTTAAAAAAAAAAAAAAAAATTATTCATTAGGGACTTTAACTTCACCTCTGGGCTATTTCCCTCATGACGCATTGACCTTCCCGCCAATCGTCTGACTGTTTAAAATAATCAAGTGAAATTCTGGCCACGTAGTAATCATACCTTCAAATGTCGATCTAAAACGCGATACCAAAATATCTTTCGCAGGAAACCAGCTATCATTGAACTTGATTGGCCTTTCACCCCTTGTTTAAAATCTCCAGAATCTTTTGCTACAGATACCTGTTTAATCATGATTTTTCATATTTGTTTCAAACAAGCTCGTATCAATATCGGGTCCAATAAACATTAATAGTTATTTTTATTTTTATTTTTATTTTTATTTTTATTGTTATTGTTATTTTTTCAATCGATGAGTTTCAGTGGCTTAATAGTCCCAAACATTTGTGAATAATTTCCCCTAAACATGTGAGCTGCTACGCTTTCATTATAGAATGACTGCTTCCAAGCCAATCTTCATATTATGATAGAGGACCTTATCTAGAAAATTATTAAACAGCGATTTCTTTATTTGGCCACTACGTAGAGGCCAAAGGCCAAAGGCCAAAGGCCAAAGGCCTTCGCTGCACTGCGTATGCGCACCGTTCTTCTACGAAGTTCTTTAATTCTTCCACGACCTATGAAGACAACCGCTGTGCGAAGGCCTTTGGCCACTACGTAGTCATAAAGAAATCGCACTTCGTATTCAGCATAAAGAAACACAGCATAAAGAAACACAGCATAAAGAAACACAGCATAAAGAAACACAGCATAAAGAAACACAGCATAAAGAAACACAGCACTTCGTGTCCGCCGAGTTTTTTTTTTAGTTTTCTATAGGCCCTACGGGCTTTTTTTAGTATTTCTATAGTTATTTTTTCAGTATTATTTTTTCAGTATTGTTAGTTTTCTATAGGGCCTACGGGCTTTCCTGCGGGAGGAAAGTATTATTTTTTCAGTATTGTTAGTTTTCTATAGGCCCTACGGGCTTTTTTTAGTATTTCTATAGTTATTTTTTCAGTATTATTTTTTCAGTATTGTTAGTTTTCTATAGGCCCTACGGGCTTTTTTTAGTATTTCTATAGTTATTTTTTCAGTATTATTTTTTCAGTATTGTTAGTTTTCTATAGGCCCTACGGGCTTTTTTTAGTATTTCTATAGGGCCTACGGGCTTTCCTGCGGGAGGAAAGTATTATTTTTTCAGTGCCTAACGGCCTTGTTAGTTTTCTATAGGCCCTACGGGCTTTTTTTAGTATTTCTATAGTTATTTTTTCAGTATTATTTTTTCAGTATTGTTAGTTTTCTATAGGCCCTACGGGCTTTTTTTAGTATTTCTATAGGGCCTACGGCCTTTCCAGCGGCCTTTCCTGCGGCCTTTCCTGCGGGGGGAAAGTTTTTTTATAGAAGGCCGACTACGTTAGTGGCCCTATTTCTATAGGCACTACGTAGTCCGGGCTTTATCCTGCACTTTGTATACGCAAAGTATTATGCACTACGTGGCTTGGTGTGAAAGCACGACCAGTTCGCGGGGCCAATACGTGGTGGGCCTTGTTTTTAAAACAATTTGCCCTGCGGGCTTTCAGGGCCTAAGGCCCACTACGTGGTGGGCCTAACGGCCTTTTTTATTTTTTCTATAGGCCCTGCGGGCTTTCAGGGCCTAAGGGCCTTTTTTCTATAGGCCCTGCGGGCTATCCTGCGGAGGAAAGGGCCTTGTTTTTAAAACAATTTGCCCTGCGGGCTTTCAGTATTATTTGTATTTTTTTTTTATTTTTTCTATAGGCCCTGCGGGCTTTCAGGGCCTAAGGGCCTTTTTTCTATAGGCCCTGCGGGCTATCCTGCGGAGGAAAGGGCCTTGTTTTTAAAACAATTTGCCCTGCGGGCTTTCAGGGCCTAACGGCCTTGGGCCTAACGGCCTTTTTTATTTTTTCTATAGGCCCTGCGGGCTTTCAGGGCCTAAGGCCCACTACGTGGTGGGCCTAAGGGCCTTTTTTCTATAGGCCCTGCGGGCTATCCTGCGGAGGAAAGTGCCTTGTTTTTAAAACAATTTGCCCTGCGGGCTATGGGGGGGGCACTGCACGGACTACGTAATCGACTACGTAATCGACTACGTAATCGACTACGTAATCGACTACGTAATCGACTACGTAATCGACTACGTAGTGAGTATTTTGCATAAGGGAGTCACAGCAGTCCAAAAATGTTAATTACGGTTTATCGTCCTTGTCTAGTGGAAGGAACTATAAATAACCCTTTATCACCAGCGGCCCATGTGATTCTTCCCCAATCTAGAACCATATTAACAAAAGTTCTTGCATATAGTTGATCAAATCCCCATCGAGTAGCTGAAAATCGTAAAATAAATAATTGGTTTCCACTAGAGCCAGTGGCTAAAGCGGTTGCAGATAAAAATCCAGCTATAATTAAAGCAAAAGGTAAAGTTTTAACCCCCCATGGGCCAAAAAATAAAATACCGGATAATAAATTGGTCCCAACCCAAATTTTAAGTACAATATCTAATATTAAAATTGACATGGCTCCAATTAATAAAATATTAGTTTTTCCCCCCCCAGTGTTTTTAGTCAATGTATGAGGTAACATGCCTGAAAAATCGTTTATAAAGCATTGATATAATAATTTGGCTGAATAAGTTGCTGTGATTAATGCAGTAATTGATAGTAATGAATGAGCATAATAAGTACTTGCTAAACTTGCGCCATTATAAAATGAGTAAGAAAGATTTAAAATAGCTTCTTTTGAATAAAACCCTGATGATTCTGGAAAAGCTACTAAACATAATGAAGCGATTAATAGTGTCAAAAAACATAAAACGGAACAATGGGCTGTAGATAATCCTCCATAACGTGCCATATGTTGGTTACCTCCTGTGGACATTATTATAATTCCAGCGGCTAAAAAAAGAGCTGCTTTAAAACTAGCATGAGTCATTAAATGACTCATACTTGCTTCAGCCCCTAATTCGCCTAAAGAAATACTAACCATCATGTAACCTAATTGACTACATGTACTAAAAGCAATAACTCGTTTTAAATCAGCTTGAAAAAAAGCAAAAAGAGCCGCCATAAAAGCAGTAAATGATCCAACAAGAGTAATTAAATTAGTCCCAGCCATTAAAGGAGCAAATCGAACCATTAAATAAATCCCTGCTGTTACTAAAGTTGCTGCATGAATTAAAGCGGAAACAGGAGTAGGCCCTTCCATAGCATCAGCTAACCAAACATGAAAAAAAATTTGAGCACTTTTTCCCATGGCGCCAACTAATAAACTTAAAATAATAAACATACTAATGTTTGGTGTAGGATTCAATAAAACTAAATCATATTCTAAACATCCATTATAATACCAAATCCATAATACAGCCCATAAAAGCATTCCATCACTGATTCTATTGACTAAAATAGCTTTTTGAGCACTTTTAATTGCTGCTAATCGGTGAGAATAATAACCAATTAATAAAAATGAACAAACACCTATACCTTCCCATCCAATTAACATTAGTAATAAATTGTCAGCACAAACATAAAGTAGCATAAAAAATGTAAATAGGGACAAATATGCCATAAATAAAGTTAAATGTGGATCATTTTTCATATAAACTACTGCAAAAATATGAACTGCTAAACTTACACTAGTAACTGTAAAAAGCATATGTGCGGTGAGTATATCGTAATATAAAATCCATGATACTGTAACTGTGCCTACTTCAAACCAAGTTCCAAATAAATTTAACTCAACAGGAGCAGCCCCTATATATAAATCAATCCATATACAAGCACTACTTAAAAAAGCACCAATTAAAGATAAAATAGAAAGAATAATAACACCTCGATGGCCAATCATTCTAGGAATAATTATTCCCGAGAAAATACTAGATAATAATGTTGCAAATAAAGGCATAAAATACATTTTAATTTATTTTAGATTTACCTATTATTAAAGCGTAAAGCGTAAAGCGTAAAGCGTAAAGCGTAAAGCGTAAAGCGTAAAGCGAGTTCTTAGTTAAGAACAAAAACATCTAAACTAGCATTTATTGCAAAAATACCTAATGTTAAAGGTAAATAAGCTTTCCAACCAAGCCTCATAAATTGATCATAACGATATCTAGGTAATGTTCCTCTAGTCCAAACAAATCCAAAAAATATTGCTGTTAATTTTAATGCACTAAACCCACCTAGAAAATATATTGATGCTAATGAACTCATAATAGCCATATTAGCATATTCTGCAATGAAAAATAAAGCAAATCCTAAGGAAGAGTATTCAACATTATAACCTGCAACTAATTCTGCTTCTGCTTCAGGTAGATCAAAAGGAATTCTTTTGGTTTCAGCTAGAATACAAATTAAAAAAATATGACAAAGGGGTAGTAATGCAAATTGAATTGAAGAAGGAGCTTCATAAAATGATAAACATTTCATGCCTGTACAATCGGTTAAAAATAAACCTATACTCAATAAAGCTACACCTAAACTTAATTCATATGATACCATTAAAGCTACAGAACGCAAACAACCTAAAAATGCATATTTACTATTACTAGACCAACCAGCCAGCATTACTCCATAAACTGCTAAAGAACTTAAAGCCATTAAAATTAAGCCTTGAAAAGAAGCATCAGAAATAAAAATCCCGCACCATGATATTTGACTTAAAATAAAACTAATCATTGGAGCTGCACTAAATGCCCCATAAGAACTTAAAGATGGGAGCAAAGGTTCCTTTACACCTAACTTTAATCCATCCCAAAATGGTTGAAGTATGCCTCCTAGACCACTAACATGTGGGCCAAATCGACGCTGCATACTAGCCATTATTTGTCTTTCGGCTAATGTGAAAAAAGCAACACATAATAAAACAGGCACAGTAATTGTTAAGATTGATAATATAATCATTAATATTTATTTTTTAAAAAAAAAAAAAGAAAAGAAAAGAAAAGAAAAGGACTATACTTAATAGACCTTTAACTTACGCACTACATTAGTGCCCTAGTCCCAGTTACTGAGCCAATAAGATTCGAACTTATGATCGCGGGTCCAAAGCCCAATGCCTTACCTCTTGGCTATGGCTCAAAAGAATGTTCACTTTAAAAAAGCTATAATTCAAAAAAAAACTTCCAACGTAGTCAGAAGAAACTAGAATTGAACTAGCAACCATAGGATTTGGAATCCGACACTCTACCTATTGAGCTACTCTTCTTGCACCATATGAGATGAAGTAAGTCAATCTAGTAGAGGTCGACTACGTTAGTCAAAATTAAGTAAGGCTTTCATAAGGGTCTCGTAATTATTAAAGGCCTCTTGCTGCACTGGAGCGCATTATAGGCAGTTGTGTGTAAACATGTGAGGATGGTGTAGCAGCTAATAACCATTCTAATGTAGTAGCTGATCTATATTCCGTGTGCCCTTGATTCGAATGTAAAAAGTTAATTGGGCCTGCTAGTAATAAAATTGAAATAAAGGAAACTAGAGCACCAAAACTTGATATAGAATTCCATCCAAAAAAAGAATCAGCATAATCAAACATTCTACGTGGTTGGCCTGCTAAACCCATCATATGCATTGGAAAAAATGTTAAATTAACTCCAATGAAAAGGGTCCAAAAGTGAACTTGGCCTCGACTTTCAATATAACTTAGTCCAGTCATTAAACCAAACCAATAGTATAATCCAGCAAAAATACCAAATGTAGCCCCCATACTTAATACATAATGGAAATGACCTACTACATAATAAGTATCATGAACTAGCATATCAATTCCAGCATTGGCTAAAACAACACCAGTAACACCTCCAATAGTAAATAAACATATGAACCCCATAGCAAACCACATTGGAGTAGTAAACCAAACGGTGCCACCATAAATAGTAGCCAACCAACTAAAAATTTTCATTCCTGTTGGCACTGCTATAATCATACTAGCTGATGTAAAATAAGCTACAGTATCTAAATCTAATCCAACTGTATACATATGATGGGCCCACACAAGAAATCCTAAAATACTAATTGCGCCCATTGCGCAAATCATCCCAATAGTACCAAAAACTGGTTTTTGACTAAAAAAACTAATAACATGACTAACAATACCAAAGGCTGGTAGAACAAGAATATAAACTTCAGGATGCTTTATTTTGGGGTACTTCTTTATCTAGTTCATAGGGTCAGTGCTTATAGGTCTTACAAAGTGCTGTCACTGCGATTTCTTGATTTCTTGATTTCTTGATTTCTTCATTTCTTCATTTCTTCAATTATTCAATTCTTCAATTCTTCAATTCTTCAATTCTTCAATTCTTCAATTCTTCAATTCTTCAATTCTTCAATTCTGAAATTCTTCAATTCTTCAATTGGACACTGCGATTTCTTCATTTCTTCAATTGGCCTTCTTCAATTCTTCAATTCTTCAATTCTTCAATTCTTCAATTCTTCAATTCTGAAATTCTGAAATTCTTCTACGTTAGTGCGGACTTTTTTAATTCTTCTACGTTAGTGCGGCCTTGTTTAATTCTTCTACATTAGAGCGTTTGTTTAGTTGTAGAGGCTGATGTAAATTAGAAGCATCAAAAGCAACCCAATCGATTAAAAAATTCGTTTTGATTAAATTAAAATCCGGTTCCTTTCTTAATAATTTTAATTGATAAAATTTTGGGATTAAAATTAATCTATCTTTTTTTTTTGAGTAACATGGATGGCAGTCAAAGTATTGTAATAATTCTACTACTTTTTCTTTTTTGGACATTCTCCAGCCAAATGAATTATCTCTTTTAAAAAAATCAACTTTACCTCCATAGACAGGAACTAAATAGTCTAAAATTGTGGATGTTTTTTGGCTGACGGTAAGAGTTAATTGCAAATTGGTTGTATTAATTGATACACAACCATCTGAATCGAATAATCCCGCAAACCATCCATTATTATAAGTTAGTGGCTTTGGTTCTATAAAAGTAAAATTATATTTTACATCTTTAGATATTTTTTTTAATTGTTCAATACGTTTTGGATTACGAATGTTACTAATTACCGCTTGTATTAATAAAAGTAAATCTTCTTTTCTACGTAAACGATATCGAGTTGCATTTTTACCTTTTATAGGGTAAACATGTCCCTTATATCTCTTTTGAATATTGTATAATGTTTGTTCATCACGCACATGACTCGATATCTCTAGAGTAGCATAACGATCCAATAGAAAACATCCATTACCATCTATATAACCAGCTAACCATTCATTAAATGTTTTGTTATGGGGGGGGCAAACTTCCTTTCCTGTAGAAGAATTAATATCACTAGAACTAGATAACGAACTTATACTCTCTGAAGTACCAAATTGCATGCAATTTATATTAAAACTGGTATGAAAATAATGAGCATCGATTCTGTTGCCAGTACATAGCGCGAAAGTGCGTCCTTCTTTTTCTTTGTTTACTTGCGAATTAAAATTATTAATTAAACTATAATTTTTTACGAAATTGACCTTAGCACTACCTAGTGCTGTGCCACTGACTTGGTTTCTTACTGCACTACGTAGCAGAATTCGCGGCAGCGGATTTAAAATATACGTATTATTGTCTAATAGTTCCTCTTTAACTTTTTTTTCGCTTATAGTTCGTTTCTTAATAAGAATGGCCATATATAGACCAAAAAACCAAAAAAGATGTTGATAGAGAACTAAATCTCCGCTTTCACAAAAATAAGCTGTATTTAGATTACGATCTGTTAAAAGCATTACTAAAGCTGATGCCAAAACTGGAACAGATAAGATTACTAAAATTGATGTAAAAACTATTGACCAAACAAACAATGGCATTTGACCAACAGTCAAACCTGCTGCTCGCATTCCTGCGACTGTTACTAATAAATTGATACTACCTAAAATTGAACTTAGACCATTTAAGTGAAGACTTAAAATTGCTAAATCAACTGCTGCGCCTGAATGTTGAATACTTAATGGTGGATAAGCTGTCCAACCTGTACCTGCACCTTGTTCTACAAGAGTTGATAATAATAATAAAGCTAATGCAGGTGGGTTTAACCAAAAACTAATATTATTTAGACGAGGAAACGCCATATCTGGAGCACCTATTAAAATAGGCACTAACCAATTACCAAAGCCACCAAATAGGGCTGGCATTACCATGAATAATAACATTATTATACCGTGACCAGTTATTATTACATTATAAAGTTGACCATTTCCCATTAACATACCCTGTCCCGGAACACCTAATTCTATGCGAATAAACATAGAAAGTGTTGTACCTATTAATCCTGAAAAAAGAGCAAATACTAAATAAAGAAGTCCAATATCTTTATGATTGGTTGAATATATCCAGCGTTTTAACAT
>BEGY01000320.1:0-10511 GCA_002335675.1 Chlamydomonas eustigma | reverse complement strand
ATTGTGAAGTCTGAGCAGGAAGATGATGATGTCTCTAAGAGCTTGAGCCCTGATGAATACCGTCAGCATCACAGCATCATGATTCAGGACAGCTCAGGAGAGATCCCCCCCGATCCTGTTCTGAGATTTGAAAATCTTGACTTTCCAGCACCTCTCGTAGAAGTTGTGAGTTCCTAGATCAAGAAGCTCACATACCATAGAGGAGTCCCTAATTGAAATATACACTTCAAAGCCTTAGTCCTTGACCCCACTGAAAGGGTCACAGTGCTTCATTTACTTTTCTGTGGGGTGTGAACTGCAGGGGATTAGTATGTATATATATATATATATGGATGCCTGATCTCTCTGCAGGTCCAAAAGGCAGGCTACGAAGCTCCCACGCCCATTCAGGCTCAGTGTTGGCCGTTAGCCACAGCAGGGAGGGACATGATAGCAATAGCATCCACTGGAAGGTGTGGGAACATCTAGGCCCTACCAATGAAGTTTTACTCTACTTGATTCCACAATATCAAAAAACGACTGTTGCCATTCCTTAAGAGGCCATAAGGCTGAGCTCTCTCTTAGTGGACCCCTTTGTTTCATTACACTGCATGGAATTTTGTGCAGTTTTTCCAGGTTTCCCTAGAAATTTTGTGTTAGTTGAACGCATCTCTATCTTAATCATTCAACTTCACGCTAATAGTGCAGTGGAAAGACTGCGGGGTACCTCATCCCTGCACTGTCTCATGTGCGTGAGGTCAGGAAAAGGGCCCTGGCAGAAGGCAGAGCTGTTACTGGTAAGGAAGGGGCTCCGGTCCTTGTGCTGGCACCTACGAGAGAGCTTGTCAAACAGATTGAACACGAGGCCATGAAGTTCGGAGGGTCACTGGGCCTTCGTACTGCGTGAGTGTGAGGGTGTAAACAAAGTGCCTCAAGTATTTCCAACGGTGTGTGTTGCAAACAGCCAAGGGTTCAGTTCTTTCCTGAAGGACATCAATTATGCCCTAAATAGGTGCTTAATTGTCATAAATTGCATGCACAGTATTACATGAAGCTCACAGGCCGTAAGGTATGGGTTGAAGATCAAGCTGTACTGAGGAGAAGATGATAGCTGTCTTGCTACATAATTTTGGATACTGAGCTTATCCTTCTACTGTATCCCATCACATAAGCTGAAACAGTGAATGCTCATTATGTCTGTTTTTGTCAAGTTTCAAGTGATGATACTCATTTTCCCTATTGTAGTGGTGTTGATTTGGAGTTGAGTTTTTGAAAAGACATGTGCAGATTCTGATTCTTAGTTTTACAGTATCACAGCTGAAAGCCTGAACCTTAACTTACTTACTCAGGGCATTGTACGGTGGAGCCTCTAGGGTTGGACAGGTTAGACACCTACTGAACTACCCTCACATTATCGTGGCCACCCCAGGAAGACTGTTGGATCTGGCAGAATGTGGGGAGCTCAATCTCACCAAGGTGAGAGGAACGCACTGCTATGTAGGGACAAAGTTTGGTACCATGGCAATGCTTGGCACATTTATTTGGTCAGGGTTTACAGACCATGTGGCATAGTAAGATGGTGGAGCTTGCTATCTCTAAGGGGGAGGCAATACCTATGCCACTGCAATACTAAATCACATATCAGTGCGTTCTGCACCAAATCATATAAGTGAGTGACCCATTCCTTACGTAACTTCATGATGTTAGGTCAGCTATATGGTGCTTGATGAAGCAGACCGTATGTTGGATATGGGCTTTGAAAAGGACCTGCTTAGGATCAGCAGATATGTGCCCCGCGCTCGCCAGACACTTTTCTTCAGCGCCACTTGGCCTCAACAAGTCCAAAGAGTCGCACTCAAGTAGGTGGTGACTGGACCTTACACTCTAGTAGGTGGTGACTGGACCTTACACTCTAGTAGGTGGTGACTGGACCTTACACTCTAGTAGGTGGTGACTGGACCTTACACTCTATTAGGTGGTGACTGGACCTTGCACTCTAGTAGGTGGTGACTGGACCTTACACTCTAGTAGGTGGTGACTGGACCTTACACTCTAGTAGGTGGTGACTGACCAATATTATGGGTTGCACTTCATGCCTCTCAGTGGTTCTTTTAATGTCATGTTGTCATGTCTCTGAGCATTACTGATCCTCCTCTACACAGGTTTGCTGTCAATGATCCTGTAAAGGTCTTTATTGGGAAAGTATCAGTGAGTGTGGGAGTACTAAGAGTCATTAGATGCAGGCAGTGCACCTCATACTAAGAGTCATTAGATGCAGGCAGTGCACCTCATACTAAGAGTCATTAGATGCAGGCAGTGCACCGCATTTACAGTCAGCATTAACTGAAAAACTACTTCTTGGGATCTCTGATTTTGAGCGATTCACTAGCGAGATGGGCACGAAAAAAAGGATGGCTGTTTCTCTCTGTCATGAATCAAATGCACTGCTGGAGCAAGCATGTGTGTTATTGATTAGATTATGATCACTACTAGTCTTGAGACCTTCTGGCAAAAGTTACAGATATGCTGTGGTTAATGTAATGAATGCTATGTCATATCTTACTTATGACCCCTGACGGCCTCTCTGATACTACGTTTGAACTTAGGATCGGCCAGTTGCTGCCCTGACCATCACTCAGTTGGTGAAGGTGGTTCATCAGCTTGAAAAGCTGGATGAGCTGATTGAATACATCAAGTCCAAGCCTCGTGGCAGCCGTATCCTGGTGTTTGTGGGGCAGAAATATCGTTGCGACTGGTTGGCTGAGAATCTGTCAGACCAGTAAGTGCAAGTTAATGATCCCACAGATGACATAAGGACAGATTTAGACTGCACGCTTAAATTTCTACCTCACGAGGTATGTTATATTACCTTGAGGAAGAGGGTAAGAAGCCTGCGTGTGAATCTGAATTTGAACGCGTCAATTAACTTATTAGTGTAATTATCACGGGAGGTAGTTCATGTGACTGTGTCGTGGCTGCATTCTTCTCCAACCAACACCTTTGTGTGCTGTCATACCCATGACATATTTATGACTGCAAAGCCGTGGTTTCAACAATGATCATGACTGTTTCTATCGCCTTGCCCACTTAACTTGATTCCAATTCCCGCTGCAGATCTGCATTCTATCGCCTTACCCACTTTGCTTAATTCCAATACCCACTGCAGATCTGCATTCTATCGCCTCGCCCACTTTGCTTTATTCCAATTCCCGCTGCAGATCTGCATTCTATTGCCTTGCCTTCTTAACTTGATTCCAATGCCTTCCGCAGTCCCTCATACCGAGATATCCGCTGCTGTGCGATTCATGGTGATAGGCCGCAAATGGAAAGGGAGTTTGGCATTGCTAGTTTCAAGTCTGGAAGGATTCCAATCCTTGTGAGTCGGATACTTCCTGTACTGTACTAATGACAGGGCATGCAGAGAGTATTTATGACTCAACATGCAGAGAGTATTTATGACTCAGCATGCAGAGAGTATTTATGACTCAGCATGCAGAGAGTATTTATGACTCAGCATGCACAGAGTATTTATGACTCAGCATGCATAGAGTATTTATGACTAAGCATGCATAGAGTATTTATGACTAAGCATGCAGAGAGTATTTATGACTCAGCATGCATAGAGTATTTATGACTCAGCATGCAGAGAGTATTTATGACTCAGCATGCAGAGAGTATTTATGACTCAACATGCAGAGAGTATTTATGACTAAGCATGCAGAGAGTATTTATGACTCAGCATGCAGAGAGTATTTAGGATTTAGGATGAAAATCATTAGTAATCAAACTATGTTGAAAGGTAAGGCGTGCTGCCTCTTTGCTTGATCCAAGCAGACGAAGCATTAAATGTATGAATGTACTTCATATCGATATTTGATGTCACTTCCATGCTGTTATAGATTGCAACGGACGTGGCCTCCCGAGGTCTTGACATCCCAGATGTCACCGCTGTGGTCAACTTTGACATGCCAACAGTAAGTAGCTCACATACTGAGAAACCAGAAAAATGCATGAGCAAGAAATACACTATTTGAAAATGAAACCAGTAAGATTTCAACATATCAGCTCTCAATAAAGTGTGTCTCATGCTACTCATGAGGTTCCAATGCCTTGGTGAGTGGTACTAGTGTTTAAGACAAATGGCCAAATGCTTTCGCAAGTAAGTAACGCTTCATTGAAAGTAAATGCCAGGTAGACTTTATTGAAATTCGCCATTTCCCGTCTGGTGAACCTCTGGCTTCTACGGCAATAGACTCCTCAATTGAATCTCACCTAAGAATCATGCATCTCATAAGGTATCTATCATGTCCGCAGGATGCTGAGTCGTACATTCACAGGATTGGGCGAACTGGTAGAGGTGGCAAACGCGGTGAAGCCTTTTCACTTATGACAAAGGCTGACTCAGGCATTGCCAAGAGCATAGTTAATGTGAGGAAACATGTTCAGACATTAGGCGGAGGATAACACGTCAAAGGAAGCATGTCACACTGTCATCATCACCCTCATCAGTATGTCACACGGTCATCATCACCCTCATTAGTATGTCACACTGTCATCATCACCCTCATTAGCATGTCACACGGTCATCATTACCCTCAATCGGGACCACTATTCACACTATCTGGCAAAAGCAAGCCTCTATTGAATTTCTCAAGGCGTGTTTACTATGTTATGAGCTTGACTGATATAAGCAGAGATGCATTTCCCGGTAATGATGATTTTTAGTCGTGAGGGGTTATCAGGAGATATCTTCAATGGAGTAGGAATGTGACTTGCATTTTCTTTTTGGCGTTCATGATTCAGATTATAAGAGAATCTGGACAAGTTCCCCCTGAGGACTTATTGCAATTGAGTAATTCAGGGAGTAGTAGCAGCGGGCAGCAAAACAGAGGTAGAGGTGTTTCTGGAGGCAGAAGTGAGGTTTCAGTTCGGCAGACATCAAGTGGATTCTCAGGCAGAAGAGATGGAGGAGGTAGAGATTACAACTACAGACAAGATGGAGGAGGGAGCAGAGATTCTTATCTAGACAGGCGGGATGGACGATAGAGCCACAGGAGTGGAGATGAGAGCAATCAAGGACTCCTTGGTTGCTACAGCAGTCGAGTGGATACTGGGAGTCAAAGATATGACGTTTTTTGGTGACGATTGTTTCGGTGATGAGTTTTAGATGATAAATGAAATGAGAGCTTATTCGGTTAAACCTAAGTAGTAGCTGACATGAGTGGCTGAGATATTTTGAATTGGAAGGGGTGAGGATTCCCCAAATCCTAAATTCCAAGACAGTATTACATCTGCTTTGAAGTAATATCACTTACCTGTAATAGCTCCCTCATGCTTTTGAAATTCTCATCACATCAGTGTAGCAGGACTGTCAACAGATTAGTGTAGCAGGACAGTCATAGTGGTCGTGGCTGCCACAGAAGGCAACGTAAGGTAATTTCGTGGATTAAATCTTTAGCATGCAGTTCCAGGTACAAGTGAGGATGGACATCTGATAAGGGAACAAACGAAGTAAGTACTGTGTTCGTAAAAATGCAATTTTGTAACATGTGTCCCAGGTATCAGTATTAGTAGTTTAGTATCTTAGTCCTTGAGCTTAGCCCTTGGTGACTTTCAAATAAGGATGGAATGACTGGTACACGTTGACGTTATGCTATGCTTCGAGTTTGAGAAGTATCATGATAAGTCACTGACGTGAGTACTGTGTAGCAACGCAAATTTTGACAAGGCATGTAGTCACTGCTGACAAAACTTTCCGGAAAGGTTTTCCACTTTATCGCTCTTGTACTCAATATAATTATCCCAATATTATCAAGATGCTGCACCTGAACATCCGTAATCGGAGACGCTTCAAAAGAAACGAGAGCTCGGTGGTGACCGTAAGAAATATACTTGGTGCCCTATGCATTTATTCATTCACCTGTGGAAATTCTGAAGAATTCAGAGACGTTAATTTTACAAAAGGCCAGCACACTCATGCTGGGTATGGAGGTGTGGATACATATCTTTTTAGAAAGGCATTTAGGCATTTCATCCCCTCAGTAGTTTTATTCCATTCTTCTCAATTGCTGATCAGAGTTTGCACTGAAAAGCCAAGCATCAGGTTCAACAAAAGTGCTCAGGTAGCAGATAAGTAGAATACTTGCCAGTGAGGGAGGCTCTCCAAACAAGCTTGTGATGTTCCAATCATGGATTCTGCAACAGGATAAATGTGAAAAACGAAGAAGATATGTGTGTGATCATTCAAAACAAATCAAGGTGTCACTGAAAGCACTGGTGTCACTTGTAATTAGCAAAGACTTGGATCAGATGGCAGGCCAAGGTAATGGTATAGCTGGTGATATGGTCAGATGGCAGGCCAAGGTTATTTTGATCATAGTAACTCATAATATGAAATACTATATGATGCATAAGATGTAGGGAAACAGCACTCTAAGCCTCTCTCTTTAGGAGCTCTTGTTTTCGCATGTAACAAGAACCCCAGGCTGCACCCTACCCTTCCATAAATCTCCTCAGGTAGTCTTCCATAATAGCAGCTCTGTGTACGCAACATCCATTGCCTTGCGTGCTATTAATTGAAATATGTAGGGCTTTTCACGCACGGGAGGACAAGATCCTGGCATGAGTACGTGATTACCACACATGGCTAGTGAATGAAGTATTTGCCCCTAACTTTCTTCCTTCATCCCTCATTTGCTTTCTGGTAATTGCATTCTACCCATTCCCTACCACTTCAGATGGACATAGTGATTTTAACTACTTACCTAAGTATGCCTGTGAACCATGCCCACATTTTTGATGTGATCCTTACTTGCTTTTTGAACTTGTCCATGTCTTATTTCTGCATAGGTATCTGCCTCGTGAAGTTAGGTGATGAACTCACGTGCGTGTAGGCCGTTATGCGTTATACTCTGCAATGTCTCATCTGCTGTAAGATCAGACTGTGTGATTTTGAAATAATAATAATAATAATAAAACGCCGAAGCGTAGCTTGACGTAGAATATGAAAGGCGATTACATACAAGGAGTTGAGAACTTTGCTCCGAAACGCTTACTTGATGAAATTGGACTACTACTGGCGATCTGTAATGTACTAGACCCCATTCCACCTCTTTTCAATCCTCACAAAACTCTACCACCTGCTCCTGGCGGGGTTATTTTGGCCATCCATCAATCCTTTCATAACAAACACGTACAACGTATTCCAGTTCCCCCTGACCTCTCTAACTATTGTATTCACCTCCTTCTCCCCATCTCCTTGACTCAAAATCTCCACATCCTTAATATCTACTCTCCTCCTAGACAAAGTCCATCCTCCACAATCTCTTCTTCTCTCGTTCATTATATATCCTCTCTTATTGTCTCTCCTCCTTCTCTCCCCACTAATATCACTACCGCTACTACTCCTACTACAACAGCACCTTCTACACCTCCCTATAAACTTGACTATTTTCTCCTTGGTGGTGACTTTAATCAACAACTCTCCCCATCCCCTTCTACAATCTCTTTGACAAACACCTCTCATTATCATCATAATCATCCCCCTCCACTCCTCCACCTACTCCCCTCCCTCAACTTGTTCCCTCTTAATGCCCTCACCACACGCCATAACACACATTTCCCACACTCTTCCTCTCAAGCGCCCTCCATGCTTGATGACATTGTCCTATCCACTAACTTTCCCACACTCTGGGGTGAGCCTCCCATTACTTTCCCTACAACCACACCTCAAGGTCATCATACTACTATTCATACTTCCATCAACTGTTCTGTACCGGCTTTTTCACAGTATGGTTCAGATCATGTTCCACTCATTGCTTCTTTCCCCACTGCTCTTAGTAACCTTCTATATTTACCGTCGTGCCCCACGACTACACTCCCTTCTACACTCCCCCATGCGTTACCCACACGACTCGCCACTATCACCACCCCCCTTCCACTTCTCGACACCATTACCACCACCCCTTTTCCTACTTCTCCTCTCATTTTGACCCTTAGACAACCCATTCTTCCCAACAATTTACAGACATCCAAATTATTCATTCACTCCACTCTTGCCACATCATGCATCTCTTTGCTCCACACAAGTACCAATCTCATACAACAACTTTTGGCCAATGAGGACCCACCCATACTCACTCCTACCTCTCCTAACTCCCCCTCCTCCACTCCTTCTTTCCCTAATAATTTCACACATAACTGTTCTCACTATTCTCACTTATTGCCTCATGCTCTTGCTCTTCGTGCATCCACCCTCAATATCAATATTAATACTCTTAACACCCTTTCCCTACAGCATACCGACCTATGTCAACGTGCTTTCGATATCATGAAATCACATTGCCCCACACGCCGTCCTCACGCGCCTCCTCCTCAAGACGGCCTTTTACATAACGACCATCACCAAAGACCCTTCTTTCTTCCCCGTACTGCCCAAAAACTTATTGCATCTAAAGTTTTTGAACGTTCAGTCCTTCACCAAGCACGCAACACTAATAGGCATCACTTGCAGCACCCAAACCTACTTGTCCCCCCTCATGACCTCACTTCCTCTCTATTTTCTTCACTTCTTCACCTTCCTCCACCCCCTCATCCTTTCCCCCTCTTTCCCCCCTCAGATGATTCATCACACCCATACCTCCCATTACACCTCTCCATCCTTCCAATCCTCCCTACCACGCCCACCATCTCCCTTATTCCCTCCATAACATCGCCTACTGCTTACACCACCTCCACAAATTGGGACCCATGGCTTCTAGACTGTACCCGACGCCTTCGACTCATCCGTACTTGCATACGGCCTTAAAAGGCACTCCGCAAATGCCCGCAAACGACGTTCCCTACTTTGCCTCTTCTTCACCTCTCCAAAAAAAGCTCACAATGCGATTTTTAATTCTCCGCTATATGCCACACCTTCTGACCTTGATCCCCTCCTTCCTCTTTCACACAACACGGATTCTCTTGATTTACCAGTTCCTACTCCCACTTCTCTTCCTGCCTCAATACCCACCGCCCATATCTCGTCTCTTCATAACCCTGCCACTGGTACCATTGAAACTGATCCCAACATTCTCGCTACCCTTGCCTACAATCACTTTGCAAAGGAATGGGCAGAGGATCCTTCTCTCTCATCTACCTCGTCCTTTCCACACTCCCTGCCAACAGCTGTTGACCCTTTTCAACTCTCGTCTCATCCACTATTAGCAACACATACCGTTCCTATTGCCGTCTCTACACCTCACACCACACCCTCTACTTCATCATCAATTACACATCCATTACATCCATCACAACATCTACTTTCTTCTTCCCCTACTTCCCCATACCAAGCATCACTTCTCTCACATGTCTGCCAATTTGACACCTTCACGCATGTTCTTAAACACCTCAAAAACAATAAAAGTACCGGCCCCGATGGAATCCCTAATGAACTTTTTCGACTCATGCCCCCATCTTTCCATAGGTCTCTCCATAATCTCTTCATACTCATGTGGATCCTCGGCACCACTCCCAACTCCTGGAAAGAATCCATTACCACTCTCCTCCACAAAAGAGGAGACCCACACCTCCTTCCAAATAAACGACCTATTGGTATGCACAATACACTCTACAAACTTTTGACCAAATTTGTCACTTCTATCCTCTCCACCTTCTGTGAATCTCATAACATTCTCAGTAATGCCCAAGAAGGCTTCCGACCATACCACTCCACACAACGCCACCTCCAACGCTTGACACACGTTTTAGACGATGCACGCCACAACAACAGGAATATCTATGCCCTTTACCTCGACTTTAGTAATGCTTTCAATACCATTAGTCATTGTCACTTATATCGAATAATGGCAGACCTTGGATTCCCACAAGATGCCATACAAACAATCAAAGGCATTTACTCAAATGCGACAACACGCATTTGTCTTCAACGGCATCCCACCTACACCATCAATACTAACCCTATACCCATTTGTAGAGGTACCATTCAAGGTGATACCCTCTCCCCCTTAATATTCTTACTTTATCTTGAACCACTTCTACGATGGTTACACGTTGGGGGTCATGGGTATACACCCACTACTCCGCCCAACTTCATTACCTCTCCTACTACTCCTACCGCCTCTCCTACCTCGGCATGCCCAACATGTACAACTACTACCACATGTCCTTCTTACACTGCTCCCTACATACATCAACATCCTAACCAATCCACTCTCACCGCTCCTGCTTATGCCGATGACCTCGTCCTAATCTCCACCACTCGTAACCGTCTCCTTTGTCAACTACAAAAAGTCCAATCGTATTGTAAATGGTCCGGACTTTACCTTAATGCTGCCAAATGCGCTGTCACTGGTGCCCTTCATAGAGAGAGGCTGACAGGTCTCGTTCATACCCTCGACAAACACAACAACCTTCTTAAAAACCAGCTTCAAAACATTTTCCATGTTGACAACACCACCATTCCATATTTACCCCCCGATAAACCTTACAAATACTTAGGTGTCCACCTCACTATGACCTTGGACTTCCGACCG
>BEGY01000312.1:0-10931 GCA_002335675.1 Chlamydomonas eustigma | reverse complement strand
TAGCCGGATCAGAATGCTCTCTTGCATCACCAACAATGCAGACGTGACAGAGCTAGCAGACTACCACCTAGATATCCTTCAGCCCCTATCATATGAAACCATTCTGCACGATCACAGCATGCATATTCTAATTGCATGCCCCAACGTTCACTTTGCTGATGTCGTCCTCTCTCTTGGCGAACTCTACGCACTGCATGTGGCTTGTTTCCTGGTCCCCTACTCTTACATCAGAGACAGCAAAGCTATTCGTTATGTGTAGGGATCAGCGCCACTATAAAGTTCCTATATAGGATATAGGATTATATAGGACTTTATTAATCGGTCACATAGGACGCAAAAATCCTATATGCCCTTAAAATTCGAACTGTAAAACCCAACCGTCGCCAAGATCGCGACGTGACATCGAGTGCTAAATTAATAAATTATGCAATAGAATGGGATTGAAGCTTTTAGATGTCTAGAACATTTGTTCCCAAGCAATCCTTCAGCCACAAGGACGAAGTCTCACAGATGCAGCAAAAATGTCCTCAAGCAATCTGCAGATCATCAGTTTCGAAGAAAATGGAACACCCTGTGTATTCCAACATCCGGAATAGGCTAGGAGTGGCAACTGCTGAGAAGATGGTGTACATCAAGGCCAACCATGATGATGGCAGTGGAGCAGATGAAGCATATCACGATAATGAACTTGTATGCCTTATTCGTGGATGTTTTGAATGCAGTGGATGTGAATAATGTGGGTTCGTTGACAAGTACGGAATTTGCAAAGAATGTGCGTGTAGTTTTGAAATGGGCAGACAGTGCAGACAAAGCGGATGTTGATTTATTCTCAGTCGGGCATCTGAGCATGAGGTCAGCAATGCATGCTTTGTTCAACATCCAAGCAGGGCTGTGCAGCAAAGGCTATGTGTTTGAGCAGATAGTTCTGGCTCCTATTCACATGACAATGACCATAGTGGATACAACAGTTGCAGATGTGACAATGCAGGGACAACAAAGAGTGGAGCTACAGTGGGTGTTGAGGCGAGTAATAAAGAAATAGAATGCGTGAATACTACTTGACATGAAACAGAAGTTGTATATAATATCATGCTACAATGTGACAGGTCATATTAAATAATGGATATGATATTCAAGGGTGTTGAGGATAATGAGTAGAGGACAGACTTGGTTATTTCAGTGAGTTGACACATGATGTCTGTATTGCATTAGGTTGCACAGCTGCTACGCGGAAGTGTTGTACAGCTTCGACCATGGTGCATGCAGATATCTGTTCAGCAACCATGAAAGTGGGGGTCCAGAAATCTTGACAGTGCCGGAGTCAAGGTTTGAGCTACAATATAGAACTATTATATTGGATGAAGGAGGTATGGATCATAGGGCTAAAAAGTATGTCAAGCGTGGGTTTGACATGTTCAGCTTGCCAGGGCGCATAAGACGGGACTTTGGTGGAGAGGTTATCAGCTACACAGATGCCTACCCCTGTGAAATGTACAGGACTGTCCACCCCTATTCAGGTCCAAGTTCACGGGAGATATTTGCGTGGAACTACCAACGCCAGGGTGTCATGCCTGTATCAGTGTATAGGTGTCTGGAGCTAGCTGCGACAATGCTGATGGGTACAAACTCTAATCTGGGAACCTTTGCATGGAGCGCAGCTCCAGGGTATGAGAGTGAGTACTTGCACAATGTGGTGTGGCCGGACATCGTAGACAATGTACTGTACTATCAAGTGGAGAGATTCTCTGGACGCCGTGGAGGTCATAGGAACAGACAGTGAGTGAGGCGTCATGAGCAGAATCAAAATGAAAAATCAGTTATAAAAATAAGATAAGAACCATTGTTTGCTTGTGTATTGAAGTAGATACTGTGGATTGATGTGTTATGGTAATGTTAATTGTTATAGGTACCGTGTGGATTGGAAAGGCTATGGACGCTCTGCCTCAACACTTGAGACAGTAGAAGATCTGCGCGAGGACCTCGGGGCGGAGCGTGTGGAAGAGTTGGGACAAGAGCTGAGGTCAAAGATGCGCACAAAAAAGAAGAAGCCACGCAGAGTGCTGTGAAGCGATGACGGAACATAGCATCCTTATTATTATAGGTGTTGCCATATGCAGTGTTGAATTATCTGCAGCAGCATAGGCGGTGTACTTTTCAAACATGATGTTCGGATGTTTATGGTTACATAACAGTAATTGCAATGGTTGGTCTTTATGAGCATTAGATGATGAGTTTGTAAAGATGTTAAAGGTCTAAAGAATGTGTACATAATTGTCTGCAAGTTTGAATGAGAATTGCATGAACCAACGTTTCGCAAGATATTTTCTACTTTTGCAGCTCGTTGGTGCACATACACCGCAATTTTGATGAACCATTAAGCAATTCGTCGCGTTAAATTACTCACAATAGAAAGAACTTCCTTTTTCTATATCTCACTGATTTTGGAGCTTGCGTGAATTACAGACATGAACCATAATGAGCTGCAAATGTGTTGGAAGTGTGAACGGAACTCTATTTTCTCTCATACTCTACCCCGCCATTGCAGATTCAGACGGTGAGGCAGAGTTCTTCTGTCCTCTACGTCAAGCTACGCTTCGGCGTTTTATTATTATTATTATTATTCAGATGCCCAAAGTCCTCTTTGCAAAGCACAATGTATTTGCGTTTGGATGTTTTCTAATATGGTTTCTGTCAAAAGACTCCGATGTACAGATATGCTATACTGCTATTCTGAACTGCTATAAAGTCTGCCCATCTAATCTCCAGTCGTCGTTGTACCAAGCGTCGAATGCTGTGGCAACTGAATGGGTGCACACATGCTGGCTGATATGCGGCCCACAATGAAGAGCTGCTTTCTGTTCTTGACTCTACTCAACATGACATACAACAACCTGCAATGTTAAAAGACATAGGAATACCGTGTAAAAGAGTATTAGTGAATAACAAGCTGCAGGGCATTACAATATTATTAATGTGATCAACACCACGCTGCCAACTAGGGACAAGTACACACCCAGGAGCAAATGCAGAGCGCACATCGATGATGACATTGTCAGTGATGGTCGCGCCCTGGGCTCTGTGTGCGGTCAGCGCATAAGCCTGCGTGGTAGCAACATTGTAGCAAATCAATGCAAATAAGTATTACGACATAGTTGTATGGTCATCATGTCAGCTAGTCATGCATAATTCTCCCACCAAGGTGAGAGGGAAGAAGGATTTCCAGTAAGGTTTTCTTCCTCTTGTTCCCTTGGTCTCCCCATGCAATCGTACGAAGTCACTCCTAGTCACTCTGATGGTGCTTTCACAAGAGGAGCAGGCATCCAATTGCACATGGATGGCATAAAGCTCACCAGCATCGAGAGGCATGGCAGACATGTCTGTCAGCACCATTTTCTTTCTTCGAGCAGACAGCTGTTGTTGATGATGACAGGGAGGTGCAAAGAACTCCAGAGCAGTGACTGTGCCGGTGGAACCGTTTGCAGCACCTGCATTATTGATGTACAAAGGCAACGTTAGATTCAAATAGGTATGTAAATAAATGAAAGACCAAGTCAGTACATCAAACCTTTGGAAACTTGTATGTTGTCAAGGAGGGCTACTCTGCACCCGATGGCCACGTGCGTGAACCTGTGAAACTTGGGATCTGCTAACCAGCTTGCCATCTCAGGCACATCGTGTGCGTCAGAATGCAAGGCTACAGGAACTTGCATAGCCTGTGTGAAACTGTTGAGCACGGCGTGCTGATTGTATTCTGTGACATCCTCTCTGTGTGTGCATAGAGCACTGCAATGAGCACCAACCATTTGTCGGGCCTCCTCCTTGGTGATGTAAGTGACTCCATTGAGCGCTGACAAAGCTTCGTCAACCTGGTCTTGAGTGGGCTGTCCGGAGCGCATCAGGTTCAGGAATTCAGCATAGCCTGGATCGTCAAAGCGAGGCTGGCATGACAGATTGTACTTGGTCATATCCTGCCAGTGTGGCGAGAAGGCCAAGTGACAGCGCTGGCATAGGCTCATGTCAGGAATTTCGTCTTCCTTATTCTGTGCCTCATCAATTTGTTGGTGTGAGGCTGCTGCTAACATTTGTTGCTGCCTTGCCCTTGTCACTGTCTTTATGTGTTGGCACACAGGTGGCAGCTGAGCGTGGTCACCGACCAGAAGGATGAGGACCTTCTGGAGCACCTCTGGGAAGGACGACACATTGTGGATCTGCATCAGGCGATTCAGCACATTGTTGAGAGTTGCATGGGTGAGCATACTCATCTCATCTATGATGAAGATCTGTGACTCCTTAAGCAGCAAACGTTTCACGCTGTGCATTGGCAGTGGTCTGAAGAAACCAGTGACAGGTATCACAAAGTTATCATGGACAGTGGATGCACTCTTGCTGAGGTTCACAGCAGCAGCACCGGTGGTTGCTGACAGCAAAATTGATCGCCCTCCAGCCGCAAAAGCATGTGCCAGTCGTTGAGTCAAGTGAGTCTGCAAATTGAGTAAAATCTAATTCAAGTTTATTGTTCATATGACATATGTATATCATATATCAGAATGTATCTTGCGTAGATGGATGCATTCACCTTTCCACTGCCAGGCCCCCCCGTCAATAATACAAGACCACACTGTGTAGCCATGATGCTATCAAAAGCCGCTTGCTGCTCCGGGAACAAAGGCGGCACTGTTTGGATCTTGAACTCTGTGGCCCAGAGTGCGGCCTGTCCAAGATGAGGCAAGGAGGTAGAGGCTTCAGCTGCAATCATAGATGCAGACTGTTGCTGGCTGGCCATATCGCTCTCCAAGATGTTTCCAAGTTTGTCGGGCAGAGAGCCGAATGTTGTGGACATCTCTTCAAAGAGCTGCCCCAACTTGTCAGCGCTGTAGTGATACGAAGTATGCAGTCGTAAGAGTAATGTGTAATGACAGTGATATAAAAAAAAGTATCTTCACCTGTACATGTGTCTCTCGCTGTACGCTTGGACAAAACTCATCAAATCTTCCTCATCCTCGATGATGTGCTTGCCATTACGTGTAGGGTCTAAAGTGAAGTGGCACTGTGACAAGTATGACCCCCCTTATTGAGGAGGCATGAGGGTAGCCTCATCTCGAAATGGCACTTTGCTGACAAGGAGATTATAGAAGAAGCCTTCAGAGCTATACTTAGGGTTGTAGTCGGAGAACCTCACAAGCGTGCCTGCCTCAAGTTTGTACACGTACCCTCCCCTGGAGTCTTTACCTGCTAACAAATGAGCTGACCCCTTGACATGTGACTGGGATACATGATACCCACCCCTGTGACTGGGATACATGATACCCACCCCTGTGACTGGGATACATGATACCCACCCCTTGACATGTGACTGGGATACATGATACCCACCCCTGTGACTGGGATACATGATACCCACCCCTGTGACTGGGATACATGATACCCACCCCTGTGACTGGGATACACGATACCCACCCCTGTGACTGGGGTACATGATACCCACCCCTGTGACTGGGATACACGATACCCACCCCTGTGACTGGGATACATGATATTGCCTCAAGTACCTGCGCAACGTAAGGAACAAAACTGTTGACAATATTCGGTACAGCTGATGAGTCAACATGCATGTCAAAAAATAACTTACTGGGTCATGGTCAGATTCTCCATTTCAACAGGTCGGGCCATGTACTTGTCCACGGGCGCCATGCATAGATTGTTCCCCCTGGACATACGTTTCATCCGGATGCTAGGGGGCGCTGTGTTGATGGAGATCACCTGCCTGGAGCCTTGCACCATCTTGATGCGCAAGAGGATCATTGCTGCTTCAGTGGCAACCACAGGCTTGGTCATCCACGTGGCTGTGGCAACTTGGCATTGTGCTTCCGATAGGCCCTCAAGGCCAAGGCGTGTGACCATGTTGGGATCAATATTGAGGTGACTGCTGGCCTCAGCCTTCATTGCATACCTGTCATTATGAATAAGGACATGCAAGAGATTAAGATATCTGATAAATTGTACAAGCAGTTTGTTAAGCAGCAAAGCATGACAAAGTCGTAATAACTTGGCAACTTACTTCAGAAGGTAGAAGCTCCAAGAAGTGTCCATGATTTTCTGCATGTTCTGGTGAGAGTTCATGACCATGGTGAGTTCCTGCACAAGAAACATATATGATACCACTTGCGTCATAGAATAGGACATCGTTACGTGTTTACCGGAATGTAAGGGCCAATGTTACGATCAGGACCATCCACACCACCACGCGGACAGAAATAGCAATGCCAGTGGTTATCATCCAGCCTTTGAGGTGCGTATCCCAACTGTTGTGGCTGGGGGAAATGTCCATTACACTTTGGACTATCACGCCTGCATCCAGGTGCACCCACTGCTGTGCATACATGCCGCTGTTTCCGATTGACAATGTCAAACAAAACAGCAGCCAGAGGATCAGAGGCAGGCCTCACAAAGGCATCAGCTTCCTCATCCCATGCAGCTGGCATGCAACTCCTGATCTTTGAGCAGGCAGCTTCCACATCCTCATCATGCAGCCAGAAAATGACATGGGCATGGACAGACCTGCACGACGTGTCATGTGATGAGATAATGTAGACATATATCATTAACACAACGACACCCATTTTCAATGACTCACCCGCGGTCCTGTACCTCATATCTTATGAGGTAGTCCTTGATGCGCCCCAGAACACCTTTCACTTTTCCGCCCTTTATGAACAACCATTGCTTGATGGCGCGTTGGAGCTTCTCGTCGAACAACCGCGCACACTCAACAGGTGCGTCCTATGTAAAAGACAATGCGTGTAATAAACATAGCTTAGGAGCATGCACCTTCCTGTAAGGGCGTCATGTTGTAGACTGCAGTAAGCATTGAAAAAGCACCTCACCTTGAAAGACATTGACTGACAGAACTTTTTCAGCAACACCTCCATGTCCTTCACTGGCTGCCATTTTAGCTCGGACACCTCATCCATGGTCACTGTCCAGAACAGGTCAGGCATGCCATTCTCGTTGACCACGGCCAACAAGTCTTGCAGAGCATTGTAGTGCCAGGCAGGAGATCCAGGGATGGTGGCGGGAAGCACATGCTTCATTGCATGGCGTACAGCTTCCTCTTCATTCTGCTCTGGGTGGCGCTTCCGAAAAGCAGCCATGTCTTTCTCAAGGACGCCTTTGCCGCATTGGCTGTGGAGCATGTTGCATTGCCTGACCAAGAACATTAGCATTAGATAGGGCTTGTACAGAGTGAAGTTTGAAAAGCTGCAGCTCATGCGATAAAACAAGTAGTCCCCCAGCCTGGTGTCTCCTTTGAAATAGCCCATGGCATGAGGGAACAGCACACAGAACACAGCAAGCTCTAGAGTCAGTCTTTCTAGCACTGGCTTGTTCATCTCAATAGCAGCCTCATCATCTTTGCCATCAGCATTGCTACCATCGTCATCTTCAAGCATGCAGCGGCCGCGCTTACGACTAAGATGCAGAGGCAAGCCGCTGCTGTTAGTGACAACATCTAGGTCCTCTCCTGAAGCTCTCAGTTTCACGCTGCCCACTTTGAAGCCCGTTGGTGCTTGTACAACAGGCTGAGGCTGCGCATCACAAGTAGCCACCAAGCTGAACACCTCAGGCATGACGCACACCTCCATACCGCCATTGTCAAACACAGGTGCACCGCTGCGAAAATCCTCAGCTATGGCTGCAATGCTCTCAGGCGGGAGCATGGGAAGGCCGTGAGTGCCAGGTAAGCTCTTCTCAGCAAGGGTGTAACACTGCTGAACAAGTGCATTGCTTTGTTTGAGTGTGCCCAGCAATAACTTAAGATTGTGATCAGTCATTTCTGCAGCCCCTGGTGCAACATGCGTGGGCAACAGTGGGCCTCTGCTTATGAGTGGGGCACTCATCAAGACGCTGTCTGTCCTGACCTCCCCTTTTACATGACCACACACTCTGTCCAGCATGTTGACTGACACATCAGTGACGCTTGTCGTTTGCACCACTAGAGGGTGAGTTGAGAGCAATGCTTGTTGATAAGCTGGCGAACACTGTACGACATGATGGAGACGCCGCCTTTGAGCTTTGTCACTTTTGCAAGATGAGCACTGAAGCCATTTTTCAACACCGGCAGCATCTTTCCTCACCATGTACTCACGCATGACCTGATTGCCAAAGAAGTAAGGTGGCTCCGGCAAGTTCTGAGTGGGATTGCAGAGAGTGAAGTTTGTGTCCTTTGACATCAACTGGCCTCCAAAGGCAGTCTTTCCACAAAAGCTGCAGCACATCATCCCTGGTATCATGATTGCTTCATCCAAGCGCCATTGCTCAAACTTTGCTCTGAACTGCTCGCTGAAGATTACATCCTCCGGGCCTGAGAATTGCAGATGCATAGGTTAGATATATCAGATCAATATCGGTGTCACTATATAATGCTGAAAGTTCAGTAGCTACCCTCTCATGTTATAATATTATGCATATTGAAATCTTATACCTTTGAAATTGATGCAGTTCATTAGATCTTGTTCTTCGTCTTCCTCATTGAGGCAGGCATGTAGCCCTAAACATAGAACCAATGATAATAATTGTACCATCACTGTTTACTTCTATGTCTAGAAATACTTCTTGGCATGTTGAAAATTCACAGTTAAATATTATGCATTGGTTGTCGCATGAGATTCACTATAGATTGACCCGTAATTTTGCCATGGCATTGGAGCAAGGAAGACATATCCTCACCTTGAATAGCAAGGCAACTCCTGCTATTGTGCCCAAGCTTGCCACACTTTTTACATGTTTGCTTTCCATCCCCTACATTAAGAAATATAATGCACACTTCACAATATTGCCTAGGCAGTTGAAACAAAATTCCTTCTAATGCATTCAACAAAAACTTGGCATTGTCATATACCAATACATTAAGGCCACACCTGGCCTTTCACCCTGTTTCTTAGATCTTTCTCCTGCTCTTGGGTGTAGTTGCTGTAGAACCAGTGGCGGCAAGCCCTTTGGATGCCGTGATGTGGATGGTTTGTATACACTGTCATTCCCAGATGATGATGCGCTTGCATTCCTGAATTTGCCAACGTCCACATCTGTATCAACCCTTTCAGAATCCGCCATATCCTGCTCCCCTGCTTTGGTGCATTGTTGTCCTACTGGGTATACTGAGCCTACCTCAATCGCTGTGCTTTCTGATGTTGCGTACCGGCCAGTAGGTCTCCTCTTTCTGCCAGATCGCCGCAATTCATGATGTACATGATCCTGCTTCTGAGGGGTATTATGGCCGCTGGTGCTTGCCATCCCACTGCTAAGCATTCTGTCGGTTAGTGCTGAACATCCTGCTGCCTCACTTATTCTATTGTCATCACAGCAGTCATCATCAACGCCTGCATTTGATTGTGAAGCCTCTAAGTCTCTGTTCAAGGTCGGTACCTCTAGTGCCTCTGACATAAGGTCAGTCTCCTCACGATCCAAGACAGCCTTGCCCAACACCTCTTTGGACACCACAATTATCATTACCATGTCAATTAGGGCTGTTGTTACATTTGGTATCACTTCATCATTTGAGCTGTCACAGCCATGTTCATGGCGTTTCATTTCTGAAGTTGATGCTGCTGTCGGTAAAGTGAGGGTATATTTTTTCCCATCTGCCCAACTGCACTGATTGGTAGGAATGGTTGTTGCAACTGCTATCAGGTGCTGAAATTCTGAGTAGCTAATTGCATTTAAGCCATTACCGTCCCACACAGCTTTTAATTCATTCAACATAGAGTTGTTTGGCATCGACTTGTAACCTCCCTGTAAAATTGCTAGGAGTTCGACCGTTAGCACGGCACACACGAATGCTTCCAGTAGCATCCAGTCTTTGTGCGACATTTTCCAAAACACTTTTGTCTGCCAACAGTGACTTCCAGCAAACGAGATTGTGCATCGTTAGTCGTTACTTTATGTGTCATTTAGGAATGTTTGTCCGTCGCAATCATTTTTACATTTACAGTTTCAATTTTTTTATTTCGTTTTGGATGACAGCATTTCTGGGACATCTGCACTTTTGCGGTCGGTCGAGTATTATGACACTGCTACATCGCTGGGCATGCGCAAAAAATGGCACGGGTTTCACTTTTCCTGATCTCCTTCTCCTTCGATCTGAAGCGGAACAGCTTTCGGATGCGTGGCTGATATATTCGCGAGAGTTCGCCCTCTGTCTCTCACGGGCCCAGGCTCTCGCATGACGTCGATATGGAGATTCGGTTAGAGTTTGTTGAAACATTACACTCTTTGACGTAGGCCCGCTATATCATAAGGCATAAAGAAGTAGCACTCTGAGTTATTGAGTTTTCTAAACAGTTCCATGATGTATTTCAAAGCGATCGAGGAAGGTAGTGTGACTCCGTTTGACATCGCGTTTGGCGAAAACAAAATCCTGAATGACTCACTCAATGTGAAAGTAGTGAAAGAGATAAAAGCTGATATAAGTCATGTACAAGAAAAGAGCTATCCAATGCCACCTTCAAAGTGACTGTTGGCCAACACCATATAGGGCATATAGGACCTATATGCACTATATAGGACACTATATAGCTTATCGTTATTCTGAGCGGAAGGCGAAATCCGTTACAACTGGAACGACTAAGAGCAGAGAACTGCAAGAACTCAAAGAGTCGGTCCACACTGCCGTACACTACTACAGGCAACAACTACTCTACACTCCCCCTCGTTCAGGAAGGAAACCTGCCTGAACGACACTCTAAAAGCCTCGCTGAAACTCAGTCCTAGGCAAAAACCATTGAAAACTAGAAAACTCAACCCGTAGAGTCTCGAGCGTCCTGCCGCGCAAACAGAAAGCTCAGAAAAACCAGCAAACCTGACAAGAAAATTAACGTCAGGCTACCCACACTACTTAAAAAGCAAAACTCAAACACAAGCGCAACTCCTGACTCTAT
>BEGY01000288.1:0-13880 GCA_002335675.1 Chlamydomonas eustigma | reverse complement strand
GATGCAGGGGCAGTGGCTGCGTCCTCATCAGAGTGATGTACCTGTAGTGCCCTGGCTTTTCCTCCTGTTATTTGTGATGCTCCCTGCTGTTCTGTACAAACCTCTTGGAGCTAAATCTCATTTAATCAGCAGTGACCCTGCATAGCAGTGCGCACTAACATGCTGTCACAGCATCCTGACTAAAATGTTTGCAGTATCTAAACAATATTATGCCTGCTACTGTACTGCTGAGTCCATTCTAATTCTAAGTCTGGTTCTTAGTTTCAACAACATTCATTCATTTGAAAGCCCTACATGGTAGTGCTCACCTGCTAGCAACTCCTGTACATCTGATGCAGCGGCAGATGTTTCTCTCATTGACGACGAGCAGAACTCCCTCAGCCCGATGTGACGAAGTAACGACAACGATAACTTGCCACAGCAATAGTAACAATACTAGTCCATGCTCCTTAAAAGTATATATACATTCGTTTAAGCCCATTTACCCCATATTTACGCTTGCTTGTATGGCTCAGCTACAATTCAGCTTCACGACTGCAAGAATTGGCAGCCAGCATTTTTGGCAGTCGCTATGAGAAATCCATGTTTTTTGGTACAGTCGCTGCGTGAAGGTACAGTAAAACAAAAGTCGCATATATCCACAGCCAAACGAGGGTTGGATCCCTCTACAGCAATACAACCAGTTGTGTGGAGTCGCGACTTCACACAACCTGAGTTGTACCATCGCAACCAGCAATACAACCAGTTGTGTGGAGGCGCGACTTCACACAACCTGGCGCAACCTGAGCCACAATTAGAGCCACCTACACTGAATACAATCACCATCACCTGAATGCTATGCACTGCATGCTCGCCAGCGCTTCAGTGCTGAAGTAGACTCAAGTCCTATAGGTAGAACGTTGACTTACTTGTAAGGATGGATTGAAGTCCAGCTTTGTTGTTATTAAATTAGGGGCCAGTCAGGTGATGAACCTGATGGAGTAACTTGGCTAAGTCTACTAAGTCTGGCCTTGAGCTAGACTAGATGTCTTTTAAAGACTTGTAAACCCTTAACCTGTAGTAGGATCTCTAGCCGCCAGATGCTAGTCACATCAGCATTTGGCATGGATCATGAATCTAGAATCCGGAATTATTGGAATCTGAATTTATGTGTCTTTTGACATTCTTTATGTCAATTTCGAATTGTCAAGACTTGTTACAAGAATGTCTAGAAAAATACTCGAATATATTAAATATATATTTGTAAATATTTAATATCTAGATAAACTGGAAATAAGTAATACTCAGTAGTGGGTATATGACCACTACATACCTCCCCCTCTAAAGAGAAAGGACTCGGAAACAAGAGGACTTGAACAAGACAACCGAATGTAGAAATAAGTGCATGATAAGTTTGACAATAACTTGAAAAATCGAAATGTCATCCTCACACTTCAACTGAAATGAAAGTTCCATTTGAACATTGGTTTAGAGTTCTAGACATGAGCAATTATGATGATCATGAAATTTACGCAAATTTTGCTAATTCACTTTGCATATCATCTGTGAAGTTCTGGACTGGAAGCCACGAGTTGTGACTGTCATCGTATCCTTGCCACTTGACAAGATATTCTTTGACTTTGCGTTTCTTGACACGACGTTCTCTCATAGACAAGATTTTCTCGACTTTGTAATAAGGAATTCCATCTTCAACTTCAGGCTCAGGAATGTTATCCTCAACAGTCCCTGTTGAAAACTTCTGCTTAAATACTCGTAGTAAAGATACATGGAAGACTGGATGTACTCTGGAATAATTTGCAGGGAGTAGTGCTAGTTTTGCAGCATTATTGCCTGGAGTCATACTCAGAACTTTGAAAGGTCCAATAAACTTAGGATGCAATTTCTTGACACCTTTTCTGAACTTGAAATTCTTTGTTGACAACATGACATGATCTCCTTCTTTGAATTCATGAGGAGCTCTAAATCTGGAGTCAGCATAAGTCTTCTGACAGTCTTGAGCAGCTTGAAGTAGTAACTTGATCTTAGAAATAGTGTTGTTCAGATCTGTGAACACAGTGTCTAGAGAAGGAATGTTCTCTGTAGGAACATCAATAGAAACTGGTGTAATGGGATGTCTGCCATGATTCAAGAAGAAAGGAGTTTGTCCTGTAGAGCTGGACTTCGCATTATTCATCGTCAAAGCTACAATAGGTAAGAGATATTCCCATGCAGCATGATCACCATCAATGAAATGGCGCAATACTTCTTCTAGAACACGATTTGTACGTTCTGTCTGTCCATCAGTTTGAGGATGGAAGGCAGTAGAGAATCTAGGTTGAGTCTGTAAACATCTACAGAATTCTTTCCAGAATTTGGAAATGAATCTAGTATCTCTGTCAGAGATCAGAACCTTTGGCATGCCATGATGTTGATAAACATGAGTAATGAAAATGCGTGCTACATCCTCAGATGTTGCAGTTTTCTTGACAAGAGCTAAGCACACATACTTAGTGAGCTTATCTACTAGAACCATGATGCCATCATGACCAGAACTTGACTTTGGTAAATCAAATATGAAATCCATAGTGACAGTATGCCACCTTTCATCTGGAATAGCAAGAGGCTGAAGCAAACCATAAGGTCTCAAATTAGAAGCCTTATTTCTTTGACAAGACAAACATGACTGAACATGAGCTTGGACCTGTTGGCGCATGTTAGGCCACCAGAAATGTCTTGTGATCAAATCAAGAGTACGTGACCAACTGAAGTGACCAGAAACTAGATTGCCATGATGTTCATTAATGACTGTTTCTCTCATGGAAGTAGGTACAACTATTTTATTGTCATACAACCAATAGCCATCCTTTTGGACATAGTTCTTCACATTGTCACTTGTCTGGAAATGAGTATCTTGAATTGATTCAGACTTGATTCTTTCTAACATGTTAGTATTGAACTCACTAACAGTCAGAGCTAGAAGAACTGTAGCTTCTGCATGAATCCTTGATAATGGATCAGCTGGGTTTGAGGCTCCTGGCCTGTACTTGACTGTAAATTGAAATCGAGACATGAACTCGCTCCAACGAGCTTGTCTTCTGGACAGAGTTGGTTGCTTGGAAAAGAATGTAAGAGGATTGTGGTCTGTCACAATTGTAAGACTTTGACAGCCTTCTAGATAACAACGCCATTCCTTCAGCGCTTTTATGATACCAAGAAGTTCCTGCTCACCAGTAGTATAGTTGCGTTCTGCATTACTAAACTTGGAAGAGAAGTAAGCAACTGGACGTCCTTCTTGCGTGAGGACTGCTCCGCAACCAGTAATTCTTGCGTCAGAAATTAACTCGTAAGGAAGTTCAGGATCAGGGTATGATAGAACAGGAGGCGAAATCAAAGTTTCCTTGATAGCCTTGAAAGCTAGCAGGGCTTCCTCTCCCTTCTCAAATTTGCTGCCTTTCTTTGTAAGACGATACAAAGGGGCTGCAAGACGAGAAAGATTAGGAATAAACTTGCGGAAGTAATTTGCAAGACCAAGGAATTGCATGACGCCTTTCGCAGAAACAGGAAATTCCCAATCAAGAAGAGACTTGATTTTATCAGGATCAGCTTGAACACCGTCAGCAGATAGAATATGTCCTAGATATTTGACTTGAGACTGGAGAAACTTGCATTTAGACATGCGTATCTGCAGTCCATGTGTTCTGATTTTATCAAACACAGGCCGAAGATGTTCAAGATGATCAGCAGGAGTTTTGGACAAGATCATAACATCATCAAGATATATGAGAACAAACTGACCGATGTATTCTTCAAATATCTGATTGACAGTTCTCTGGAATTGACAAGGAGCATTGGACAATCCCATGGGGAGACAACGCCATGCGTATTGTCCAAAAGGAGTTGTGAAGGCAGTTTTAGGAATGTCTTCCTCAGAAATAGGAAGCTGATGGAATCCTCCTGCCATATCTAGACATGAGAAACATGTTGCACCTCTGGCAGCATCTAAGAGATCATCGATTCTAGGAAGAGGGTACTTCAACTTGATAGTAATATCATTGAGTGCCCGATAATCAAGACAAAACCGGAATCTGCCATCAGGTTTCTTAATGAACAGAACAGGAGCACCATAAGGAGATATGGTAGGCAACAAGATATTTTTATCTAGAAGTTCCTTGACTTGCTTCTTAAGTTCCTCGAACTCAGCTGGAGATAATCTGTAATTTTTCTTGAAAGGTGTTTTAGCACCAGGGATTAACTGAATTGTGTGCTCAAGAGGT
The DNA here is from genome assembly GCA_002335675.1 of Chlamydomonas eustigma. Taxonomy (NCBI): domain Eukaryota; kingdom Viridiplantae; phylum Chlorophyta; class Chlorophyceae; order Chlamydomonadales; family Chlamydomonadaceae; genus Chlamydomonas; species Chlamydomonas eustigma. The sequence continues at coordinate 9,627 of BEGY01000288.1, read as the reverse complement.
TTGATTTTGGCACCACCTGCTTGAGGTGTTTCACTGAAAATATCATGAAAGGTAGCAAGAAGTGCCAAAAGCTGAGTTCGAAAAGGAAGTGGCACATGGTTAAGAGATGGAGATGGATTATTCTTACTGGTGCTAGTAAGTTCTGGAATTTGATCTAATTCCATGTCATCCTCATGAGCTGCAGGAAAATCTGAAAGGTGTTCAGGTTGCTCATGTGTGGAAGGAGTGATCATGGCAAGAAAAACTGCATGGCGTCTAGATTTTAAATAACGATGAGCCTCTGCAGGTGACATGATATCAGGAGATGGATCGACAGAAGTTGTGACATCGAGTGCAGCATTGCAGCATGACTCTTGTGTATGTCGTGCGCATTCATTAGGAGTAAGCATTTCCAAGGAATTTTCCTGAATTGGATTGTGCTCTGAAACCACTGAAGTAGACTCAAGTCCTATAGGTAGAACGTTGACTTACTTGTAAGATGAATGGATTGAAGTCCAGCTTTGTTGTTATTAAATTAGGGGCCAGTCAGGTGATGAACCTGATGGAACAACTTGGCTAAGTCTGGCCTTGAGCTAGACTATATGTCTTTTAAAGACTTGTAAACCCTTAACCTGTAGTAGGATCTCTAGCCGCCAGATGCTAGTCACATCAGCATTTGGCATGGATCATGAATCTAGAATCCGGAATTATTGGAATCTGAATTTATGTGTCTTTTGACATTCTTTATGTCAATTTCGAATTGTCAAGACTTGTTACAAGAATGGCTAGAAAAATACTCGAATATTACTAAATATATTTGTAATATTTAATATCTAGATAAACTGGAAATAAGTAATACTCAGTAGTGGGTATATGACCACTACAAGTGCTAGGCAATCCATGCTGTTAATATGGGTAGCATGCTGATGATACAGCTGCATTCCTCCTGGGGAGATGCTCCTTTAGTACCCTTAGCTCCCTTCTGTACAAGTCCCTTGGAACAAACATATCGTGCAAGTTTTCAGTAACCATGCTAACCCTGCGAAGAAGTGCACACTCATCAGCAACAGCCACTGCAACCTGACTGCTATGACTGCTGTCTGTAGCTAATGAATCTTAGGCCTTCTAGGTCTGCTTATATACTTAAATGTATAATTAAGTAAGTGTCCCTTCTAGTTCTAAGTCTGGTTTTTAGTTTCAACAGCATTCATTCATTTGAAAGAAGCCCTGCATGGCGGTTGTAGTGCTCACCTGCGAGCAACGACTCCTGTATATCTGTAATATCTTATGCGGCGGATGCGGCTGCCTCCTCATCAGAGTTCTGTCCTTGTGCCAGATAATATAAAGCATGAGCCTGCTCAAAAAGCATTCTGCAAAAAAATGCACACTGGACAGCGCGTATTATTCTCCCACAGATCTGTAATTCTAGAATTCTTGAATTTGTACGATCGGACCCCTCTAATGCTAAGCTCTGCATGCAAGTCATCATTTGATTATAAATGTTGATAAATGCTTAGCACTGCCGCATGCGGCATAATGGCATCACTTGAATATTGCTAAGCACTGATTTAACTGATTGCATGCATTCACATGCTGAAATCTGGAAACTGCTTGCATAACATTATCACCTGAATTCTAGTATGCACTGCAAGCACGCCAACGCTTCACTGCTAATAGGCAATCCATGCATGCGCCTAATGCGCCATAACCTGATGATGAATTATATGAATGCTACTAATAAGCACTGCATGCATGTCATGGTATAGATGAGTACATAGAGTACATGACATTATGATTATAGACATGAGAGGTAAGACATAGTATTATGAAGAATGATTGATTCACAGCAGGGACTACAGGGACATTCATATGTATTGCAACAAATTAGTTCATTACATATATATTCAGTTTGTGGTTTGATATGTTGACATGTTACAGATGAGGTGCCATTTTCCTACAGGCATTTTTGCATAGCTATGAGAAATGTAAGAAATGGTGTTTTTGAGTATTTAGAGTACAAGGAAGTAGTATGTGAGGATGGTGTTGATATTGAAATGGGGTGATGTTGCAATGATATTAAGATGTTTTGGTAAAAAACTATGACTTTGGTTGCTGATGAGATAATGCATTATGTCAAAGTTCAAGGCCATAGGTACATGAGAATGTACATAGAATATAGGCCCTCTTTTCACTTTTAACACTTCGTTCTCCTAATTTGCGTTGTTCACATTGTTTTCTATTAATCATTTTCAGCATCATTAGATCACTTCATTGCTTGTTGTTGATTTGATTATGAAGCATCTTATATATTAAGATAAGTACATCAGGGGAGATGGTGATATTAGTTGTTACATCAGGATAATAATGTCATTATAATGATACAATACATGCCTATTATTGTTTTGTAATGCATTCAAATCAATTAAATTTGCACAGGCAACATGAAACAGCCGCAAGCATGATGACAAGAGGGGGAATAACAATTACACAATACACATACACAATGCATAAGCAGAAAGACAATAAAGACAAAGCAAGAGGACATCATGACCATCATCAACAACAAATTCTGGACTACAAACACATGACCTACATAATCAACTTAACATAATCGTTATTCCTAACTACTTCAAACAACAAGGACAGCAGGGAGCATTATTATACATACATGTCTTGGTTGGCAGCAAGGCACATCTGCTTTCTTTTCATCCTCAATTTCTTGCTTTGGGTTGAAAAATGTATGTAAAAAGTTAAATCCCTTGAGATCTTGATCATACTCTGTTTCTCTCTGTGAGAGAGAAGCAGCAAATTTAGCAAATGTAGCAAATGCAAGGTTGGACAAGTGTTTTTTCTTTTGTTCCTCTTATTGCACTCGAGGTACTTGAGGGGATTCTGCAGCAATAGTAGCAAGGGCACAGACAAACAATAAGTGATGAGAATTACAGTGATAAGTTGTAGTAGTTGTAGAGTGATGCTAATAACTTACACAAGAGAGTGATGGTCGTGGTGACGATGATAATTTACATGATGCAGTGATGATGAGAGAGGATCAGCAGCTTTTTGCTAGCTATTGCTATATATCTACATCTTCCATGGAAGTAATACCTCTTTTAACCCATAATCGGATTATCCAAAGCTCTTGGGATTTTGACTTATACAACTCCAAGCAAGAGCGTACTGTTGTGTTCTTTGAATATTTTGGCACATATAAGTTTATATATTAGGGAAAGTCGGCTACTCAACCCTGACTATTATCTGAAAGTCGCTAAGGCTGTCCAAAACAAACATGTTACATATCAGCAGTATAGTATCTTACGGCCACATAATGATTGACAGAGCCCATAGTAAGCAAATGTAAATTTTCTGCTCGATAGCTCAACTAGGCCTAGGGTAGGGTGAAAAGAATAGAGCCAGTACAATTCTTGTAGGGGAGGGCACAATAGGAGAGTGGATGCGTGATGGGGTATGCAGTAGAGAGGCCTCTTATTCTCATATAGTGTGTATGAGAAAACTAAGAAAACCCCGAAAGGTATGTTTCTGACAATGTGTTTGAAGTTATGAGAGGTGGGTGTTGTAATGAATCGTACTTATATCTTACAAGTACCGAACCATACATCTAGATCCTTTTCCACGAAGAACGTCTAAACGTTACAGGTGTTGAGAGTGAGAGCGTTCAAGACAAAGGGAGTAGTGGTAGCATTGGAGTGGTGGTGCGAAATAGGGTATAATTGTGCGAGTGGTAGAGCCAAGATGAGAATAAACCAAAACTAAAATTGCCCTCTGTGTCATATTGTTGCCCTGATGCCCACGCCATTGCTGCATGGGAATGTGAGGAGGTGGGGAGATGATAGAAATGGTCTTGTAGCAAATTGAGAAGAGTTGAAGGGGTAGAGAGACATGTGCCTGAGAGCATTCTGTAGGCATGTACGACACAAAAACGTCTATGTTGAGGTTCAAAATAGATATAAGGTATAAGTAGTTGTGAATCCACGGTGTTCGATGAGCTCGTATATTGGGAAGATAAAGTAGCGGGTAAGAGTGGAGAAGAAGTATTAGTTTGAGCTGGGTTACTAGACGAAGTGGTGGATGTTAGTAATATGATAACATCGTTTGCTTGTCCTCAAAGTTGAGGAAAATGACGATTTATGTCGAAGGTGTGTAAGAATAGTAAGAATGTATTGTGTTTGAGCCATGAGGTGGAGGTGTGTCAAAAAATACTGTGGAGAGGATGCAGGTGATGAGAGGCGCAAAGAACGGAGGAAACGACGGATTCTCTTATTAACTTTAATTTTTGGAGCGTCTTACAAGGAGGGTGGGACGTGAGAACCTTTGAATTATGCGGCTAAATATGTGTAGTTTCCATCCTTTGGTGGAGGGAGATTTAGTCAAATGGGAAGAAATGTGTCGGGATGTGCTCAAGGGTGTAGTAGGTGTAGTGTGATAGGCAGGGAATGGGTTAGGAGTGTATGTGCAATGTGTGTGAGGATGGTTGTATTGTGGTGGGGGTGGGTTGTGTAAGGGAGGACAAGTAGAAAAGTGAATGAGAGTTATGCGATGTACAAGCATTCTCAAAAGAGTATTAGAGATAAAACAGGAAGTAGATGCGGGGTAATATTGAATAAGGCAGTGGATGGGTGAGAAAACAGTTTTGCTACTAATGTTACAAGGCGCTCAGTAATGTCATCATGTGTGATGATAGGAAGGTGATCCAACACAGGTGAGCCAGGGATTAAAACCCTAAGCCCTTAACGCGAATGGTACGGATCTCCTTGTACTCTAGTTATCATTGAAGCTATTGAAGCCAGTGATAAAGCTTGGGGTGGTGGTCCCACTGCAAGAGTGATTGTATGTGGGGTCAGTCAAAAGTTGTTGCATCGCCATAGGAGCAGTGGGACATGGGTGCGACCGGAGACACGATGGGAAAAATGAGGGGAGGAGGTCTCTGAACTTTTGAGCATGTAACGGAAGGCGAGATCTCATCTTCCTTGATGTGGGCAGGAAGGAGAAATGCTGTCGTAGCGGGATAAGTGGAAGTATGGTCAAGTAAGATCCATGGCATTGGAATCCATGGTGGTGTATGAGGGATGTATTAGGGGAGATTGGGGGGCGGGGACACCGAAAGAGGTGTCCCTAGGGATGATATAAGGGTCGTACAGGAGTAAGAGGAGAAGAGTTATAAGCAGGTGTTAATAAAGGGTTAAGAGGGGTAAGGAAAAAGATTAGGGTGATACATACTGTAGGCATAGAAGGAATACAGAGTAGGCATATGGGTATGTTTGTGGAGAGGAATATGGGAAGTGGAGGCAGATTTTTTGGGAGCAATTAGATTGGATCGTGGCCCAATTGTCATCATGTTTAGAGAGACAAGAAGGAGAGCAAAAGAGAAAGGTGTTTTTCCTTATCCTTAAGCAGAAAAAAAGGAGTCCGTCCACACTTCTTTATTTCGGTCTTGCTCAACAAGCTATGTGCCGTACATGTAATGTAAATTCAACGAAAACAATAGTATTGGCCTTTAATAAGCCGGGGCAAATGTAATAATGCCCCCGTTGTCTTATATTTTCAATATTTGGCTCTCTATTTTACTTGCAACAACATGTGGAGGTAACAATATTGACTTCCCTTCACTCGATTCCTGTCAGGAAGCGTACTTGAATCAGGATAGAATTGTTTTACTCTTAAACTCTCACGTAAATTATAGAAGTGCTCGATATCAGCTATTTGCGTCCTTGATAAGTGTAGGATTCAATAATTTTTGTGACGTTGTTGTAGTGATCGGAGGAAGTACTCATGAAAGAGGCCCTTTCGTATCAAACGGAAGAATTTACATTGAAACCTTAACATCTGAGTATGATTACACTGCGCTTCGGGCACTGTGGCAGTACAGGTCACATACCTTGTTGATGGCTAAAGCTTACTTGTACATACATGATACGTGTTTGTTCCACCCAACATTCAATAAAATTTTTACTAATACTAACGCTAGTTTCCCACACCTTGATACAGATCCATTTTCAATATATATTCCAAAAACTCCTAATAGCAACATATATATTTTTGGAAGAAATTACGTCTCATTGGCCGGTAAAAATTTCTCTGAACATGATCCTTTATTTCGCATGACTAAACTGCAGGCTTTAGACTTAGAATTAAATGGTGTAACACATATTTGCGTACATAGTGCATTGGACCCGACTGGTCCATGCGAGAATAAGGTCCTCTTTGGCTTTGTTCATTTTGGAAATGTTACATGGTTGCCAGAGCGGCATTTTATGGGTCAAACAGTTGACATATACAACTCCAAGCAAGAGCGTACTGTTGTGTTCTATGAATACTTTGGCATATATAAGTTTATATTTTGGGGAAGGTCGGCTTCTCAACCCTGACTATTATCTGAAAGTCGCTAAGGCTGTCCAAAACAGGCATTTTACGTATCAGCAGTATAGGGAATCTTACGGCCACACAATGATTGACAGAGCCCATAGTCAGCAAATGTCAATTTTCTGCTCGATAGCTCATCTAGGCTTAAACATAACGTGCATCTAGTATCTATTACACTGCAATGGTGTAACACAGTGCTAGCATAAGTTTCTAAGGTTCATGCAACCTGATCACCCCCCAACTCATGTCAGGAAAATTCTTGCAACTAAAATGCGAATGATGAATCAGCATTGGCTATGTGCAATTGCATTGAAGGCACGATGATTGTAATTACATGTCTTTCCCATGTAGTGAATTATTGCCATAAAGCTTTTCATACGATTCAGGGACTACTTACTAAACATAGTTTGTATTGACTATACGTTGTATACAATTTGTCCTTACTCGTGGGTTACTCGTGCGTCGCATGAATGAACTTTAGGGTTTAGGGTTTAACCCTAAACCCTAAGTTCTCTGAAACATGAGAAAGTTTTGGTAGTTCTGGAGCCACGTGTTACCCGTGTACATCTTTCGTGAAGTGCTCAGCCCGGAGATATCCCTTCACAACTTTGAGCATTTAATTTTTTATTATTTAATGGAACGATTCCCGCAAATGTCCAGACACTTTTGTTCTGGAAGTGTTATAGGCTTAGTAACATTTTTGTTTTATGTGTCTGTAGCACAAATAACGTGGCCTAAATGACTTAATTTTGCCCAGGCTAATAAAAAACCTTAAAATCCAATCATGTTTCGACAATCAGAGACGAGATCATCCGGGATGGAGATGCCTAAGAGGTGTTAACTTGTTGGGAGAGGATAAAATAAAGTACCACTGACACCAAGGAGAATAAGAAGATGTACGGTAGGGGAGCTGGAAGGGAATGGAATAGGGGTTAAGTGCGATGGAGAAGAATTAGGCGGAGGTAGGGGGGGATGTGGGAAAGTGGAAAGAGAGGGTACAGAAACTAGACGGTGCAGGTCATGGGAGTCATTATGTCGGGCTGAGAGGGGCAAGACACCAACCATTGAATGTAAGTACTTGACAGAGAAGAAGGTGCTGTCTAGATTTACGGGTGAGTGTGTTGTAATATGAGGTATCAGAAGTATATCCCACCTCAATGATGCTGTGGAGTGTACAAGTAGATTGGAGGGTAGTGGTATGTTATGGTAGTGGCGATGTGTTAGATGTGTGGGGCAGAGGAGACCGTTAGAGAGGAGATGATTGTAATGTGAGTGACTGAAGCCTTCAATGAGGAGGATATCTGGACGTAATTTTTTGGGATCTAAGGTATGTGGGAGGTGGGGAGGTGTTCGGGGTGTGAGCCAAGTGGGTAGTCAAGTGGAGATGACACCAGGGGGGAGTTGAGAGGTGGAAGTAGCTTCCATTATCATAATAGAGTCGCCTAACAAGCCATTGTGGAGTGTTTATTGTAACCGGCATACTGCCTGGTTATGGCGCAAGATGTATAGTGCTTTCAAGTGAGGGTGAGTACAGCCACCAAAAAGGTGGCTGGGGGTATCATGTGGAAAAGAAAAGAAAGGACAAGATCCATTAGTAATTGTAGTACGTGTTGTATGGTATGGGCGATGATGCCGCAGTGCTAAGGCTTTTGTCCAGAGGAGGTTGGCGTGGTTGTGTAAGTGTGAGGGTTTCCGCTACCCTCTTGTAAGCTCATTGAATATTGACGGTCTTGGATTACACTGTGTTTAAAAAATAGCCCCCTCTACAATATAAACCTCTTCACTAAATACTGCAAGTCACACTTCATGTCTCACTCAGCGTCCCCAATCATATCTTACGTAACCTAAAACTAAAACCAATACCGTATCCCTTACACACTAATAGGCTTATTTGCAGTAAAAAGTTGAGGTTATATCTTTTCTCATCTCCTCTAGGAGAGTCGTGATCACAATTTGCAGTCTACATTTCGCACTTAGCAAGCATTTAATCAGATAGAGTCGACTGGAAGGATGCGTCTCAGCGAATCAGCAAATTTTCACAGAGTCTGTCAGTACAGGACATCAAGCGTATTATCATTAAAACATATTGGATTGATCTAACTATGGTGCGTATGAAGACTCTCGGCTGACAAAGGCCAGAAAACACAAATGACATGTAGCTGAAAGTACGGGATAAATGTTAAGACGCCACTTAATAGCAGAACACCGCTTTCGAATAAATGGATTTCGTTTCAAAAATAAACCCCTCACAATTTTTCTCGCAACCAAGTCATTCAGCGCCACATATTCAAAGCGTGAGTAAATTAGAGGGATCCGGTCCTGGGGGAATCGGGATTTGGCTGTGGATGTATGCGACTTTTGTCTTGCTGTATTATAACACAGCCACTGTACAAAAAACATGGATTTCTCATAGGGACTGTGCGAACGCACGCTGCCGTTCCTCACAGCAACTCGAGTAGCTAAATGTAGCAGAAGTTTGCATTATTCTCATCTTTCATTCATTCTGCGCATACTTGTGATGTTGTGATGTGCATATTCTATTCCAAAATATGTAAGGCTGAAAAAGGCATCGCCAGTTTTGGAATGTGTCCTACCCGAACTCGGCTGCCACAAAATGACATCTTATTAAAATAACAGCTGATACATTTAAGCATTACAAATGTAACATCAAGTAGCCGATAGGCATGTCCTGTAGTCCATGGAGGGACCTGATGCAGCAATCACACCATGTTACATATTTTTCAAATGCTTCAGCAAGAAGGTATGGACCTTAACAGGACTCTGATTGCGATTGAAATCTTTCTGACATCCTCTAAGGTTTTTTGTAAGTTATGTGAGTTTTGTGAGTTTATGACAATTAGTCGTTGTTTTTAACAAGTATGTGGTTGAAAATGATAGTGATTTCCTACTTATATTATAATATCATAATTATATTAAACTCACAAAACTCACAAAACTCACAAAACTCACAAAAAACCTTAGAGGATGTCAGAATAGTCAGAATTGCCAGGGTGATTTCCTGAAAATCGTGTGAAACGCGCAAAATTTCAACGATTTACCTTATATTTCTAAGACTCTTAACTGCCGGTAAAACAGTAACATTAGATGGATTTGTTTGTTATTTTGCGTTTCCAATGTTTATTTAACGATGTTTACTGCCTTTAACTGTTTTCGTCGTGTTAAAATCTATGTTTCGGGTAGCAATCCACAATCTTACCCTCTTATTCGATGAACGACCCACATAAGTTTTCGAAAGGCCACAGCAGCCCG
>BEGY01000287.1:0-12630 GCA_002335675.1 Chlamydomonas eustigma | reverse complement strand
TGTCAAAGGTTGAAGTTTTAAAGAGGAAGGCAAAGGCCGAAATTGTTGTGGGCCAATACCAGCAGGAGCTACTATTTTATTTAGAGTCTCCGATGCCACAGAGGCAGTGGCTAGAGCTACGTCAGACTTATATTCTATGGAGGCCACAATCTGATGAAGTCTCGCGTTCTCTTCAACCAGAAATTGGAGAGTCCTCCTAGCTTCTTCTTCAGGACTAAGAGGCTCTTGCATTTATATTTTAATTGACCAACTTTTTACGAGAAGGTCATTCGCAGTGAAGATGGTGAGTGGAGATAAATGCAGACCTAGAAGAAGCCGTCTGAACTTTGAAAGCTCGTGAGTGACACTTCAATTACAAAGAATGTCCAATGCTTTAGAAGCAAACGACAAACTAAGAAGAGTGAATTTGGCGTATACTACTGTTCTGTGAAGGGTTGACGTATGTTTTCTCACGCTGCAGAACTACGAGTGGATTTCAAATTGCGTCGCAATGCAAAATGAAAAACAAATGTAACTATGCAATTGACTGGGCAACGATCAAGATCGTGAACTGTTTTCAGCGAGATCCAAGCCAAGGCAATATGAAATGCACGTAAATCTAGGATGTGTGCATGCAGAATCTACAAAGGCCTGCTACTAAAGCCAATGCAATTCAATATGACCAAGGAAACGACTGTGGGACAGTCCAATCCAACGTCAAGTGTAGCGAACCGATAATGATCGTTCTCTCCTCACAAGAGAAAAGTTGGCAGAGGTATTTCACAAAAGAAGCGTGTATGGTCCGCAGGAAAAGATCGTTGTCTGAAACCAAATGCAATAGGTATCGTCCCTGCTAATACCTAAGTCTTACTTGTGATAAGTAGAAGACTCTTCGAAGGCTTACACGAATGGAGGCTGCGTCCACGTCGCTGCTTTAGGCTATTAGTAGTATCACTATTGAGAGTGTACGGTCCTTCTTGTTATTTACAGAGTGTCAGCAATTCAGATAAAGCAGACAGTAAAGAAGACTACTACAATCTCATAGCAAAGTCTATATCAATCATGGCATAAAGAAGCAATACAAGAAGTACGCATAAAACACGTTTGAGGCTATAAAGAAGCAATACAAGAAGTACGCCTAAAGTTCGTAAGTAACACGTTCGACGCTGTTACACACAAGCTCACTTCCAGCCAAGTAAGCCAAGTCAGCTCGGAAGGAGAGGGTCGCAACTAACGACCCTCGTGATGACGCCTTTGACAGGGAATTTTTGCCCCCTGATAACGGTAGGGAGTTTCTGGCCCCTGCACCTTACAAACCAGCAAAGCGTGTTTTCGGTGGTGCCTCTCTCCTTACTAAGAACTCACGCAATCTTCATGGAGAGTATCATCCGCTCATTACTGCCTTTCTTTGATCTTTCTGTACTTTATTTCAAATTTCAACACTCGTCACGTCTTACACTAGGAGACGATGACGATGCTGATGACCCGGCTGACCAATGCGATATTGAAATGGAGGAGGGTGATCAAAACCATGATCCTGAGGACAGGTTTCCTCTACCTGAGCCGGGGAACACGGAACAAGCTGGAAATAGATCAGCCTTACAAGTTCTCCAAGTTCAAGAACGACAGGAACGATCTTTGGTATCTCCATTGACATTTTCAAGCAAATGTCTTTTGACGAGCAGAGAACAATAATGAATCATCATCATCTCTGCAAGCCTGGCCCTAGCAATGGACCTGATCATCAGGTGCTAGCGTTATTGATGCAATTAATGCAATGCTTTATGAAGATGCGAAGGTTTCTTTGTGTCTCTATTAATCTCTTTTGTATTGTTGTGAGCATCGTGAGTACTCCTGCATTATTCTCTCCAGTACCTAAATCTTGAATTTCTTTTGTAGGTTCATCTCTCGGCTGGGCCACAAGCTGTGTTCTTTTCTTCTACTGATAGCACAAACATCCCCGCATCCATTGCTCCTGTTGGGGTTACGACATATGCAAATCCCTACATTCGAGACAGCGCCTACATGAAGGTGCCCTTTTCACTACTACAATTAACCCTGATTTAGACATATGTGTGCACTTGACAATGATCAACAAAATCTTCATTTACATATTTCCCCCACATTTTTAATTCAGAAGATAGAGGGAGAGGTAATCTCAAAGAAGCTGGCTAAGGGGGACAAGGTGCTGCTGACTGATGAGGACTTGAAGACCATCCTCATCAAGAGCTCAAAATTCATCATAAGTAATCAGGCACAACACGACCCTCACTACCCAGCGAGTGCCCACTTTATGCAATACTTTGAGCTGAGGGACATCGTAGGTGTACCAAAATCATGCCCTGTAGGAGTCCTTGGAGGTCTGGCGCAGATGAGAATTCTGTATGGTAACCAGCTTGGCCAACACAGCACTCGTGCGGTAAGTGTCCTATAATGTACTAGGCAGTGAGAAATCAGCTTGCACTAATATTTTGTCTCTATGTAACTCCCTTAACCTGCCCATTTGCCTTCACATATGCAGTGGCAACAGTTTGCTGCGAGCCATTAGAAGCGACTCCCTACCAAGAAGGACATGGATGAACGTTTGCTACATGATTCAGCCATATGGGCTAAACAGATGTTGCAAAAATTTGGTGATGGCTTAGAAATCTACAGGAGCAGCTCCCAGCCCTACGATGCTATCCCTTTCGTGGCAGCCATTGCAGCAGGCTTGAAAATGCCGTTGCTCAACAACCTACCAGAGAGAGTTCCGCAAGTCACAAAGCAGTGGCTGGCATACTTCTCTTTCAAGGTACTATGGATGTAGTGAGAATCCCTGCTGTCCTTTGTATAGTCCCTAAAATTAAGATATCACTAATGTCACATCATGTTCTAAATGAAACCCTCTTCTTTTTTAATGGCCTATGCAGATAAGGAACCACCTGTGCGCCCACTCTGGAGACAAAGAGGTCATGGCCAGAGGTGACAAGAACAAGGATGCACAAGGTGCTCCTGGAAGTCGAGAGCAATATCTCAACTTTTGGAATGGAGAAGATCACATCGTTGATTATTGTTCGCAGTATTGAAGAGTAACCTCAGTGTGTTGTAATTACTATTATTTTAATATTTAGATTAAGCATTTATTATACTGATCGGCATGTACGGCCAGTTTGTGCTGTACAGTCGTTTGATTCAAGACAACTTGCGTTTGTTTTTACCTCTGAATCAAAACTCAATGAAATCTTTCAACCCCTTTTGAAGCCTATCTGATTCGGGAAGTTCTGAATACAACGCATTTGAAACTCGCTTGAAACACAGTCATTTCAAACGCGTCTGAATCAATGCTTTGGGGTCCTGAACATAGCTTTGAATCAAGTGCTCGTTTCAAACAAGGTAAGCCTTGAATCAATAGGCTTTCAGGCCAAGGATAGTTACCGACGCATAAGTAAGATAAGGTCAACACTGTCTTTAACGACTTTGCAGACAAGAAGGCATACGTACTCGCATTATAATTAGCCAAGGTAAAGTTGGGAATGGTTTGAAGGCATGGCTAATATTGCCATTTTTGCAGGTTGGGGAAGAGTGTACTTGGGATTACTGTGCCATCACTGATGACCCAGAGGATCCAGATCTCTTAATCAACTACACATGTGGTGGTACAAGACCAGAAGGAATATATCCCTTCCAATAAATCCAGAGCTAGTGGTTGATTGCAAAGCTTGTCCATTGTCTATCATAACGTTGAAAAAAAGGGTGAAAGTAGGCTAAAGATCATTTACAACCTATCCAGTGATATCAGTGATGCATGAATTGTATGACTTTCCCAACAGCTCATGTGCTCATGGTAATTGTTCGCTTGTAGTTTCAATATCAGTATTTGTTTCTTCCTAGGGATTTCCTCCCACTCATGTTACCTATTAGGAAATTGCGCGCGCACTTTTTTAAGCTTGTGTCGTTTTCAGCCTTAAAAGAAAAGGAATTATATTTTCAATCCAGGCTCAGGTATCCGTCAAATGTTGGAATCGACTCATCCCCGAGAAGACGTCGTATAATCTGTACATCTTGCTCATTGTTAAGCAGCATTTATCCCAATTTCATAAATAATTTACCAATACTAAAATGTATTACGGAGAATTCAGGTTGAAACTAACATGATAACAGTTAAAGTACCTATCCTTAAAAATTTTATTTAATTACTAAGATGTTTACATTAGTGTAATAGTTATTTAACTCCCTGCACTGCACATGTACAACGTTATTCAACCCCAAATTATCACGTTAATCGCCCGTGAAATCAACTCGGTGCAGGTTTAATACGAGTTTAATACGCCGTTTGGCATAGTGCATGTCATTATAACACATTTTTTTGTAAATACTAATCGTCTCCGAGAATATACATTCAAAGAAAAACTTGGCTCTCACTTATTTCCCATTACATATGTTCACACGGGTTGTGAGGCACGAGCCTTTCAGATGAATTCTGATTGTTTTACTCTTTATACGCGTTCTTAACTGTCTTGCTTGTGCAAGCAGTCTTTCTCAGGGTATTTCCGAGATTCTAATGGAGTCTGACACGACAACCATGTCATGCCAGTACCGCTTGTAGTGAGTTTACTGCAGGATAACTTTAATGGAGATTCCTACTTGTAACTACATCGGTATTTAAAAGATGGGATGTAACAAAATTTTGATAGAACTGATACAGCTGGTTTGTTTGATTTGTGTTTCTAGAGCAAATAGCCTGCAATATTTCGGATATCAAATTCCGCAGTGGGATTCCTGGTAAGCTTTCTCTGTATATTTCATTTTGCACTTAAATATATTAGACATTGTTTTTGCTGTATTCGTAGTCGATCAGGTCTTAAGGTCCCCATGTGGTCGAGAGGTTTTGCAAGAATGTGTTGTGACATATATCCTATGAATTTTACTGCAAATTATTTTGAACAAGGTCAGATCAGTGATTCGACATATTTTATAAACAACGTGAATTCTATATCAAATATTGTCATCACAGCGTACGTAGTTGTATCAGATTTTCCTCTCTTCTTGGATTATTTTTTTCAATTGCCCCTTAGCAAAAGAGTCATACTTGTAACTGGATGTGAGGACATAGGTGCACCTTATGAGTTGTTTCATCCAACACGGTTTGAGACTCAAAACAGAATTGTCTGGAAGAACCCTCCGAAAGTCACTATGAGAGAATTCATACTGGATCCAAGATTGATAATCTGGTTTACTCAGAATTATGATTTATTTGGATGTAATCCTTATACATGCTCAAATCTTGATATGTCTAAAATGTCAGACCTCAACTTGTTGCCTAAACTCGTCCCCATACCAATTGGTAAGACGTCGAAAGCTTTCTTTTTATGTTTATCATGTCATGTTTCTATTTATCATGTAGGATTAGACCTTCATACAAGCACTGAAAAGAAAGGCATGTCTGTTGAAGAGACATCCCAAGAAATCTGCAACATAAGAGGATACATTTCTTCACTTCATCAATCAGCAACTCCTTTTATTTTGCGCCCGTTGACGTTTCTTGTGTCGTTCAGTTGCGCAGACGGAGGAGTTAGGCAGGTTACGAGAGGTCATTTATGTTCTCTTCTGGAAAAGCACCACAATTCCTCTGGACTTGTTAAAATCAAAGATGCTTCTCAGCGTGAATTGTGGAAAATCATGAGCAATCATACTTTTGTTATCTCTCCAGGTGGTGTTGGGATCGATGCACATCGCACCTGGGAAATACTTCAAAGTCATACCGTGCCAATAGTCATCCAATCGACACTGGATTCTCTCTTATCCATGTATCCTGTCATCATTGTAAGAAACTGGGAAGAAATCTTTCAAGAAAATTTTTTGGATAACAAAAAACGTGAAATTATTTCGAAATTCGGAGCTGTTCCCTTTAAGGCAGACATTCAATTCAAGCTAAGTGCTAAATATTGGCTGAATAAAATCGATAAAATCAAGAAAAGAACAGAATTAATGCTACAGGGCAATGACCACCTTCATAACATGTAGTGGGGCCCACTACTGTAAGTAGAAGACTCCTCGAATGCTGGAGGCTGCGTCCACGTCGCTGCTTTAGGCTATTAGTAGTATCACTATTGACAGTGTACGGTCCTTCTTGTTATTTACAGAGTGTCAGCAATTCAGATAAGAATAGATTAAGTAATTAAGAAGACGAAGATAATAACACAGCAAAGTTTATATCAATCAGCGAAGCATAACCACTGCATAAACTGTGCATAATCATAGCATGTCACAGTGATAGGGTGAACCGGGCGTATGACCGCACAATAGCCCTTAACTTAGATAGATAGGTTCTTTTTCGTTTGATCAGAACCCTGAACCCCTGATTGTATTAAGGCCGAAGCCAGTAGGGCTCTGCCTTCTTTACTTTACTCTCTTATTTAAGTCATATAAATCTCCTAAAACTAGTCTTCCTAATTCGTCTAAGTCTAAGTATTTCGCTAACATAGTTGCTGCACCCTTAGACATAACTCGAGATACTCTAAGTCTCACTAAATAGACCTAAATAGTCTTAAAACTAGATTAAGCATTAAGGCTCAGCTCATCAGCTCAGCCGACTCGACCCCTGATCTTATCCTAAGGATCCAGTGGTCTCGCCTCAAGCTAATACATAGATCTGGCTAAGGGAGGTAATTTGACTGAGTTGTCACAGTTTAGAAGCACCCAAGGTGAGCAGATCACCTATCGAATCAATTGTTAGCTGAATATCTTCTTAACCAGAATCAGAAGGTAGTTTCTCAGCCTTTTTAAAGTAAAGAAGGCGGATCTGTTCGAGTGACACATCACAGATCCCATTCTGGAACTTTGTGTCAATCCTAATTCCTATCCCAACCATATAAAATTGTCATTTTCTGACATCCAAAAAGTTTTAAAACATGTTTCTCAGACGGCTGCCGGCGCGTCATGGACTTAACTGTATTCCCATTGCCAGCTGTTATTTGTTTTGTTACTTCAACACCAGCCGGAGTAGGCGTGCGCTGCATTTGATTCTCATGGAAAGCCCTTGATTCTTGAGCACGCAACCTTAAAGTCCCCCAATTCTCTGAGATGCTCATGTCATCACATGGAGGCTTCCCCATAATCATTTCGAGCAATGCTTCTTTGATATGGTTTATGTTCTCAACATTACTCAAGCAGCTGGGATCACACTGGCATAAATTAACCCAGTATGAAGCTGATTTTGAATGACGGGGAAGTATGTGTGAGGAGGTGTGGGGACGCACAAGGACAGAACTAACAGAACTGTGATGAGGAGGCAGCCAGAAGTGGTGGTGGCGGCAGGATGCTTGCTGTGTTGTTATCATCATGGAATCAGCAGCAGCTTTATATTCAGCAGCAGAAATTTTCACAGCCTGCCAGAGGTTGGTGGTTTCCTGTGGTGTTATCAGGGATTCAGCTGCTGCTGCAACTGAAAATATTCATATTGTTACTGCCGCTGTTTTAAGTCTAGTACGTATTAAAAGTATTGTTAAAAAAGTGCATAACTTCAAATAGTACAAATATTTTTAATGATGATATCGATGTCATAAGATCTCTCATTTTGTGTAGTGATAGTAGTGAGTGTTCTATCTGTATCATGCACTATAAAGGTTCTAAAGGTTAACAGCCTGCCAGTGGAGGGTGGACATTTTAAATAATTCTGTCGCCTGCTGTGTTGTCATAGTTGTCATCACCAGGGAAACAGCAACCTTTGTTGCTGCAGCAGAAACAAGGTTCACAGCCTGCCATCAGTGTAATCAGTGGTGGTTAGCTTAGTTGGCTGCCTGGTTCACAGCCTGCCCGCCAGCTGAAATGTCATAATGTGTTGTGATCATGTGTTGGAATGAGAGTTCTGAACATGGGTTATACAGCTGAACCTATTTTTTATGATTTATTTATGTACAATATAATGTACTATGCAGCATATTATGACTGCGGCGCTCATTCATGTGCATAGCATGACAGTATGTTTTGATTGTTTTATTCGTCGTAGACAATGAACTAATTCTGTTATTTTTGTTGTGAAACTAGTGAAACAATGATGTCCAATACCATATTGCTACTACTGATGTTGTTGCCTGTTTATTCTTCCATTCATGAAATCACTAATCCCTATGTACCTGATGTGACGAAGTAACGACAACGACAAATATCCACAGCAATAAAACATGATTCAATCCACACCGTGTCACTTGCGCCATGAGCACATACTGTCCCCCTACTCTACTAGTAATAAGTACTTACTCCACAGCTTCTTACAGCAGCCTGCAAATCAATGCTAATCAAATGCTACTTTATGACTGCTGTAACTGCTGCCCAATTCAGTATCTGGTTCAATATGTTTCATATTTTTACTAGGAGGGCATGGCAGTGCTCACATGCTAGCCGCAGCAATAACTCATCCTGTCTGTCAAAAAAAACAAGAACAAAAAAATGACACTTGCTACACTGCTTGCTGAACTCTGTCAAACAGTATGCAGCCGTCATCTTAATAAGCGCAGTCGCAGCGCCGCTACAAATGCACCCTGAGCTGCTCCAGAGGTTCTACTTGGCTGAACAGCTCATGAGCTTATTTGCTCACCAAGCTGTTACTAATATGGGTAGTAGGCTAATACAGCTGCAGCGGTTCTCCTGGGGAGATGCTCCCTGCTCTTCTGTACAAGTCCCTTGGAACAAACATCTCATGCAAGTATTCAGTAACCCTGCTAATGACCCTGCGTATGAGTGCGCACACATCATCAGCCACAGCAACCTGACTGCTATGACTGCTGTCTGTAGCTTAATGAATCTTATGCCTAGTGCTCATATACTTTAGTGTCCATTCTAGTAATTCTAGTTCTAAGTCTGGTTCTTAGTTCTAACAGCATTCATTCATTTAAAAGCCCTGCATGGTAGTGCTCACCTGCTAGCAACTCCTGCGGTAGGATGCGGCAGCGGCTGCGTCCTCATCACAGTTATGTCCTTGTGCCCTGGCTATACACCCTCCTGTTGTGATGCTCCCTGATCTTCTGTACAAGCCCCTAGGAAAACAATCTCGTGTAATGAGTGACTACCCTGCGTAGCAGTGCATACTCATATGTCACACAATCCTAAATCCTGCTATGTCTGCTGTAGCTAAAGAATCTTCTTTTACTTCTTTCTGCTAGTGCCGCTAATGTACTGTTGTGTCCTTTCTAATTATAAATCTGGTTCTTAGTTCTGAAAGTATTCATTCATTTTAAAAGCCCTGCATGGTTGTGCTCACCTGCTAGCAAATCCTGTATATCTGATGTAGGGGCAGATTTTACTGTACTACTGTGTCCATTCTAGTTCTTAGTCTGGTTCTTAGTTCTAACAGCATTCATTCATTTAAAAGCCCTGCATTATGGTTGTGCTCACCTGCTAGCAACTCCTGTGGTAGGATGCGGCAGCGGCTGCGTCCTCATCACAGTTATGTCCTTGTGCCTTGGCTATCCGCCCTCCTGTTGTGATGCTCCCTGATCTTCTGTACAAGCCCCTAGGAAAACAATCTCATGTTATGAGTGACCCTGTGTAGCAGTGCATACTCATATGTCGCACAATCCTAAATCCTGCTATGTCTGCTGTAGCTAAAGAATCTTCTTCCTTCTAGTGCCGCTAATGTACTGTTGTGTCCTTTCTAATTATAAATCTGGTTCTTAGTTCTGAAAGTATTCATTCATTTTAAAAGCCCTGCATGGTTGTGCTCACCTGCTAGCAAATCATGTATGTCTGATGTAGGGGCAGATTTTACTGTACTACTGTGTCCATTCTAGTTCTAAGTCTGGCTCTTAGTTCTAACAGTATTCATTCATTTTAAAAGCCCTGCATGGTTGTGCTCACCTGCTAGCAACTCCTGTGGTAGGATGCGGCAGCGGCTGCGTCCTCATCACAGTTATGTCCTTGTGCCCTGGCTATACACCCTCATGTTGTGATGCTCCCTGATCTTCTGTACAAGCCCCTAGGAAAACAATCTCATGTTATGAGTGACCCTGTGTAGCAGTGCATACTTCCATATGTCACACAATCCTAAATCCTGCTATGTCTGCTGTAGCTAAAGAATCTTCTTCCTGCTAGTGCCGCTAATGTACTGTTGTGTCCTTTCTAATTATAAATCTGGTTCTTAGTTCTGAAAGTATTCATTCATTTAAAAGCCCTGCATGGTTGTGCTCACCTGCTAGCAAATCCTGTATGTCTGATGCAGGGGCAGATTTTACTGTACTACTGTGTCTATTCTAGTTCTAAGTCTGGTTCTTAGTTCTAACAGTATTCATTCATTTAAAAGCCCTGCATTATGGTAGTGCTCACCTACTAGCAACTCCTGTGGTAGGATGCGGCAGCGGCTGCGTCCTCATCACAGTTATGTCCTTGTGCCCTGGCTACTACATATGTAGTGAGCCACTCGTCTAATTACCTGTCGTATCCTAGAAGTATGAATGTTCATACTTCCAGTGATCTATTTACTCGCCTCCCAAAGGTACTTGGTAGTATAATAGTATACTGGATACTACTAAGAGGGATCAAAACCTTCTCTTTGGGCTTATATTTCAATCCTATTCGTACCAAGCTGGATACCATCCAGAACATCCCCACTACCAGACGTAAGTAGTGCGAGCTAATACTCCTTTAAGTATTACATTTGGTTTCAGACGCTTTGGTCTTTTATATTGCTTGATCTTGCATACTCGGCCATTGTGGCAACCTTATCACTTCTGATCTGACGGTCCAGATCATCAACTCGTTAATACTTGAAACAAGTGCACGGCCTGAGATTTTAAATAATCAAAGCTTGCAATTTACTTGATACCTGGTCCCATACGTACATTGATCTCAAACAACTTGAGATCAATCACTTGTAAATCTTACTCGTTACAAAAGAACTTAGAAGTTCTCGATTGTATTTATCAGGGCGAGGACTTAACATACAGTTTCGTCGTCCTAAACAAGAACTTGACGGAAACACACAAACCAAGCAACCACAACTTGCTGAAAATTCTTTGGAACAAGGATTAAGAAGCAGTGAAAGCGGCTTGTGTCCCTCAAGAGAACGTGAACAGCTAATTTTCTGCCAAGAACTTGACCGTGAAATTGAAGAGTGGACGCAGAATTCTGCAATACTCCAATCAATTGAACAATACCAGATTTTGCACGAGCACAGTCACATTTTTGACTACGTGGCAAAGAACCGGTCTAAATTGGTCCGTGAATTTTGGTCTCTCCGTGCAGAGACAATTCCATACCAAGAATAAGAAAAACTGTTGGCCTCTAAGGTCCGATCTGTATCGGAAAACAAATCTCTTGCCAAGGAATTAGGACTCAAAGCCTATTTCCACAAGAGTGAGTATTCACCTGTTAACTTGCTACATGGATAATAACAATCCTCGCCCTAACAGGCTGTTATTTCCCTTAAATGTTGGGCCACAACCTGCTACCCTGTCAGGGTGGGCATTTGGTTTACCCGGTCCCACTACTTTGCCCTCTCGTACGCAATCCCTTGTTGGTACTCCTCAAGGTCAAATTGCATTGGGTGGTGTCTCACCTATACCTGTACCTAGAAATCCAACTAATTATACTCGATCTGCTCCATTACCAGAAACTCACATGGAGCAAAATCCTGCAAATGAGGCCACTGCTGGAGGCAGTACACACACGCCTCATGGCGAACTCCCACCGCCGGTGGCTATTGCGGCCCCATCCGGTGAAGAACCTGTACCTGTTGTACCTGTTGCTGGACCACATAACCAGTACATGAGGGACTTCGTGTCCACAGTCAACTCATTGTTGCAACACCAAGACAACCACCAGGTTGGGCTAATCGCCGCTAGGAGGTGGCCATAGCTGCCATTACAGCAGGAACCACACCTGTAAAACTGACTTCCCTCACTGCCAAGAATGTGGATTCTTGGTACAGTGGCAGCATGGACACTGATGCGATCAGGACTATCCTTGCTGCGTACTTCACGCAGTTGAAGGGATCACCAACGTAGAACTAAGGCCAGCGGTTACCCGGATTTGCTCACCAGGTGAAGGATATCCGCATATCCGTGATTTTTACCATATCCGTGACCGTGTTAGCATATCCGCCGGTTATGATGATCGTTAAGGCGATGAGGTATGAGTAGTATGAGCCAATTCACTATGATATTTTTTATTAATATCCGCTAACCGGGTATATCCGTTAACCGGGTATTTGCCTGAACAATTTCTCCCATGGTGCCTTTTGTCGTATATCCGTGTATCCGTGTATCCGTGTATCCGCCAAAATTTCAAAAAACTTCGCCTCCAGCCAATGAGCGAGATTATGTCTTAATTAAAAAAGTATTAACGCAATGTCTTGCTCGGAATGAATTAACAACAACGATCGGGAGATACTACAGTCGATACTGAAAATGCGGCACAAAAACAATATAAAGCATCTGTCATTATGCAGCACAACATAAAAGCATTCAATTATGTTGGTTCCGTGCCAAATATTGAGACTCTTCTAAATGAGAGATCAAATACACCATGCCAAATTTAGTATTGAACAAACAGGTTATTATCGTATTAATTTCGAAGTTCAACGTGATAATTTCTTCATGTTACCTTTAATGCGTTACAACAGGTTAAGTTTCCAGTACCCTGATAGAACCATAGTACAGAATGCCTCAGCTAACGCCT
>BEGY01000286.1:0-14025 GCA_002335675.1 Chlamydomonas eustigma | reverse complement strand
CCTCTTTTCTTGCATACAGGTGGGCTGGATGACTGGCCCAGCAGCCATTTTGGCACCCATCACCAAGGCTCATCAATTCATGGTCTTTACAGTGGCATCTAGCTTACAGCGGGCAGTTGCACATGGCCTAGACAATGAAAAGGACTTCTACAGGTGAAAGTTATGAGTATGGCCTTTGCTGCTAGTGTCTAGTGAATTAGGCTTCCCCATGTTAAAACTGATGATGAAATTATCCGAGGCTAATGCTCCCCACTTATTCAGCTATCTTCATTGCAACTGGAATATTGCACTCCCTTAGAAACGATACAAGCTGTACTCAGTTGCCAAGACTCTAGGACCAAGATTGCAATGCCTAAATCACATTTGTTGTCTGCTACTGACAGGTCTCTAGGGCCCTCCTTGGAGCGGAAACGCTCTCTCTTGGAGCCACGTCTCCAGGCCCTAGGGTTCAAGACAGTTCCTACTTATGGAGCTTACTTTGTGATGGCGGACATTAGGTGAGATAGCCTGCTAACAATACATGTGGCATGATATCCTAACATGTTTTTTCTTGCAGAGTATGGTGCATAGTAATGCACATCTGATCTGCTATTAACACCTGTTTTCTTGACTGTTTTAAAACTGTTTCAAAAACTGCAGTAACTTTCTCAGAGAAGGAGAGACAGATGAAATGTTTGCAAAAAGACTGACCATTGAGGCAGGAGTTACAACCATACCTGTAAGAATTTGTAGAATAAAACATCTTCATTTTCCAATTTTGGTAGTCATGTACAGTATCAGGCTGTCCAACTGTCTAATGTGTCATCTTACATCTTTAAACAGATTTAGTGCAGATCATGTGACTAAGTGGCATATTTGTTAAAAAAAAATCTGGAATGCGACCTACTGTGTGCAGATATCTGGTTTCTACCTATCCCCAAATCCTCCTAAGCACTTGGTGCGATTCTGCTTTTGTAAGGAGGATGCAAAGCTGCACGTAGCATGCGATCGCCTAGAGAGCTACTTTAAGAAGAAATCAAGCCATATTGCTCAGTGATATAATGCCCAGTGTGGGAATGGCTACACCTTGTCGTTCTGAGTATTTTAGAGAGCCTTGATAATGTCATGCAATACAGCATAACTCACCTCAGTAATCACAGTCGGCGCAGATGTACTCACGTAAAAATTTGAATAAAGGTGTAGCAAATAAAAGGATCAGCTCGGGGTTGTCTTTGAGTACAAAACAATTGAAGAAATTATATTATGAAAGATATGTATCGAAGACATAAGGAGACGCTGCATAGAACTTTCGCTTTACCACAACACGACTTCAATGCTACCTGTAAAAACGAATTATTGAAAACACATTATGCAGGCCATAATGATACCTAGCTCAAAAAAGGGAAGCACATCACACTTCTCTAGTTCCGAAGTAGGGGTATTTGTCCTTATTATTACAGAATGCCTCAGCTAACGCCTCGGGGCCCGATTTCGAAAGGAATTGCAAGAAGAATTAAAGCAACTACATGTCTCTACAGACTACAACTTCCATTTGTGCTTAAGAACTGCCTCCACTAATAAAAGTCATCAGCTACAGCCTACATCAACCCATAGCAACTATAATTGATATTTTCTTGAATCGAAATGAACAATGAAACAAAGTTGCTCTTTAGTGTAGCTGAATTCAATTATCTCAGCGAAGAAATAATAAAGCGAGTCGTTATGCCAAATCCCTTCAATCAAATTCTTATCAGCTACAACTATTTGTACATATATTCATATCCTAATTGAATCAAAGTTGATTTGTAATGTAGCTGAATTCATTTTCTCAGTGTACAGACCGTTTCAGGCTAAATCCTTGTGTCCAAATTCTTAACATACTTGATAAACAATATATTTAAAATCATAGTCTAAATGGTTCCAAATTTTCCGTCATAATAGACATACAGCTCCGAAGCCAATAGTGGGAAGCAACATTGTATCCCTCATTCGATAAATCGAAATCGGGCACTTCATGATGTACGTGTACATACTGTCTTGGATTAGATTTTGATGCAACACAAGTTGTTGCATTATAATTAAAGAACAGAGACAAGAGCATGATTAAACCAGATTTCCCAGAATGTTTCCTTACTTTATCTGAGCCATCTTATGAGCTGGCGGAAAGCGTTAAGGGTACACAGTCAGACATCATAGACTTCCTTATAAAGCCAGAGAACCAAAAGACAATTCATCCTTTGATAAAAAGTGTGAATCCGCTGAGAAGCCAGGAGAACCTTGAGGCCCCTCAAGCCACTACATCCTCATTCCAAATTGTGGATGAGCAAACATTTCTGGGCTGCATAAAACAGTCCCTTCGATATGAGGCCAGGGTAATGAGCTGATGATGGAAGTCATGTGCATGTGCATGACCGTGATAAGGCTCTCACATGCCCCAGTACTGATCTTCTTAATCCACAAAGAGTGTGACGACACAACAACAGTGCCAAAATGATGGCACAAGAGTATTCAGCTCATTGACAAACTACATTGCCTTAATGCATTTTGCCAAGCAGATGTGGTCAAGAGCTGACTCAGCGCAGGACACTATCTACTGGAAAGTTGATCCTGGTTCTGGAGTGATCATGCATCACATTTTTCAGGTGGCGCAAGTCAAGGACACTACACAGGTATCACATGAATTTTGATGCATGGGTGTGCGTGTATACGCAACCAATATTCCATTTGGTGCACACCTTTCATCATAAATATCTGCCTCCTGTACAGCAGTATGAGATGGTCATTCTTTTTTTATCCTGAAGATTGTGGTACATGTTTGTTGTAACAGGACAGCTGTAACCTCTGCAATGTAAGTCAACGCACATGGGTTGCAGCCCCAATGATTCTTAAGTGGTATGTTATCTCCACAGCCAAGGCTGCGCACATAACAGCTCTCCAAAACCTAGCTGCCTACTTCGAAAAGCGATATATCAGGCTTCACCAACAGCAGTAGTGCTGTAGCAACATGTTCGCATTATAAAACAAAATTAGAGTCAGAACTCTCACAATAACTCTCTTTCCTGTTTTCGTCTTTCTCATGTACAGACTCTGCATAGCAACTTGTTTAAAAAACCCAATTTATAGTTGATGAGTGTTTTCACATCGTTGGTAGGTGTCTTTGTCCATCATCTTGGGTAAGCCCACAAGCATGAATAAGGGACAATGCTGCTTGCTATATCTGGCTTTGTTCATTCATCACTGATTCGTCAGGGAATAATGTTATCTCTGTTATGACACCTTAAGACTCTGGCACGACACTAGTTCTCATGTGGTTAGAGTGGCCATCATCAAATGCAACCAGTTTTATGTAATACATGATCAGACCTTCTGTCGTGTCATGAAAGAAGCAATCTCATTAGCCTGTTTTTTGTGAAAAGTAAACTAATGACCCAAATCAATGCATCTTGGAAGCCAATGTTCTGATCTTTTAGACACTGAGATGAGGCTGATAAGAAACAATGAAGCAAAAGATCAAGTTGTGTACTCTGCGTTAATCTTCACGTAGTCATATGAGAGATCACAGCCCCATGCCATGCCCGTTCCAGCGCCTTTTCCAACGGTCACAAAGATCTTGACAGTGCCATGAATTCCACAGGTATCCTACGGCACATGATTGAAGGATTTGGTGGTCTGGATAAAAAGCTAGCTACGAACAACATATAGAACTTCAGCCTTCGGATAACTGAGTATTTTGAGAAAGCAAGAAAATATACAAAATCTCATTTTTGTTGAAATCTATCTTCCTCATCTTGTCCTTATCTGCTCCTTAATATCCTTGATGTTGGAACCTTCTTTGGAGCTCTCCATTACACTGATTCCTGCTCACCTTGAGGTACTTGTTAGCTGCTGCTTTGTCAAATGGCAAGGGCTGTCCCTTCTCCATGAGTTTAATGGAGCCCAGCTGTACTCCCAGGTCGTTCTGGTCAAACTGGACACCTGATTATAGCAGGAGAACTGAAAGTAGGTGAGCACTTTTTCTGGTGGCACGCAAGGTCAACTTCACAAATGTAGTGGAATTCTGATCCGTGAGTCCTTCCTCCCCTAGCAGCGTAGATATGATGTTATTTACTCCATTTGTAGGGACCCCCATCAGATCAGGATCAACAGAATATAATTCATGCTACTTCCAAGTCTATTATCATACAGGATAGCTGCTTGTCTTTCTTATTGCATTCCAAGCGATCACCCCGGCAGTCACCACTTCGCGTATTCTAGAGAGGCAGCTGTGGCGAAGTTAGCCTAGCATCACCCACCTGAGTACCCTGCAGCAGCTGCAATGCGTCCCCAATTTGGGTCATGTCCATAGATGGCAGCCTTTGCAAGGGAAGAGCCTGCCACTGACAGCGCAACTTTCCGTGCATCTGCATCAGAACTAGCTCCATCCACTGAAATCTCCATCAGGCATGTGGCACCCTCCCCATCCCAGGCAATGGACTTTGCTAAGCCCTGGTCAAAATCGCAACTAAAAATCATTCAATAATTCAATTTAAAATCTACGGCTGCCTGCTTGATGCTTTGTACATGGTTACAATACTTGTAACAGGCAGACATCACGACTTATGAAATATGCCATGAGATGTATCATAGCACACAATGGACATTATGCCCTCAGATGACACAATTCAAATCAAGAAGGTACAAAGGCTCCCAAGGATCACCTGCAAGAGAGCAGTTAAAGCAGCCTCCAGTTTCTTGCCATCTGCACTTCCAGCATCTGTAATAATTGCATTCCCTGCAACACCACTGGCCATCCCGATCACGCAGTCGTTTGTGCTTGTGTCACCATCTACAGTGATCTACAAGTAAATACAGAGGGCATCACACAGTCTTCAGGACCTCTACAGATAAAGATATAGCATCACATACTCAGTTAATTATGTCCCCTCTGCATACAACTGCCCAAAAAGTCAGAAATATTACTTACAGCCCCCGGCTAATAGCAGCTTAGTGCTACTTTATAGTATATCTTACATCATGTTTTATAATGAGGAATGGCATGGTCCTTGTCCCGTCTGATGACATACAGCCCTCTTGCGCTGACTGCTTACCTGGTTAAAGCTGGCCATAGATGCCCTCTTGATGTTCATACCTGGTTAAAGCTGGCCGTAGATGTTCATACCTGGTTAAAGCTGGCCATAGATGCCCTCTTGATGTTCATACCTGGTTAAAGCTGGCCGTAGATGTTCATACCTGGTTAAAGCTGGCCATAGATGCCCTCTTGATGTTCATACCTGGTTAAAGCTGGCCATAGATGTTCATACCTGGTTAAAGCTGGCCATAGATGCTCTCTTGACCATGCCTTGCCACACATCTGCCTCTACTAGTGCATCACTTGTTACCACTCCCAACATGGTTGCCATATTAGGGTGAATCATCCCTGAGCCCTTGCAGTGGCCGCCAATGCTCACAGTCTTCCCACCAATCACCACTTGCAGAGCTGCGCTCTTGCTCACCAAATCTAAAGGATATTGCAAGAAGTGAGGTGAAGTACCAGCCACATGGAGAGATGTCACACTATCATGGATCATTACTGCAAAAGAGTTAGAGTGCCATAATGATGACTCCAACCTGACTACCTTGTTCAAGCTCCAGAGGTGGAGCATCTCCTACCCTTGTGATCTACCAAAAAGCTGACCCTGACTACCCAGCTTAAACCCTAAACCCTAAACCCAGCAGGCAGGAGAAAACATAGGATATACCTGTGGTGGTAATGGCCACAGCAGCTCTGTGCCCATCTTGTTGTGTGGACCCAAGGGTTTTAACTATTTCAGGAATGGCAGGAATGAACGCCTCCATTTTCATACGGCGCCCAATGACCCCTGCACCAAGTGAAACATGAAGATGGATAACTCCAAGATGAAGCATACAAGTGTATTTACATGAATTTAGATTCAGAACCTATCAGGCGCCAATGCCATGTGCATCATGACAAAGCATACAAGTGTATTTACATGAATTTAGATTCAGAACCTATCAGGCGCCAATGCCATGTGCATCATGACAAAGCATACAAGTGTATTTACATGAATTTGGATTCAGAACCTATCAGGCGCCAATGCCATGTGCATCATGACAAAGCATACAAGTGTATTTACATGAATTTAGATAAACCCTAAACCCTAAACCCTAAACCTATCCATTATTACCGGTTGACTGAAGCAGGATGTCATCAGACTTGATGCCCAAAGCCTTCGCTAAGCACTCAGCACTTTCCACGGCGTCCTTGTAGCCTTGATCGCCTGTGGCGGCATTGGCCTGACCAGCATTGGTCATCACCTGTATTGAAATGCAAATTATGAACATCAAGAGGACTGCAGTTGCCTTGCACTTAAGTCAGTTCAGATATTCTACTATATTCATACAACCATCAATGTAGCCATGAGGCACCTACCACTCGTATCGCTGGTCTTTTTCTATAGAGGGACATACCGCTCGTATCGTCTTCTTCTTTGCCAGCACATCCTTGCAGTACAGAACTGGGGCAGCGCACATTATGTTCAGAGTGAAGGTCCCACCAACCGTAGCCTCAGAGTCACTGACAACTAGCGCCAAATCAGCCTTCTTTCCTGACGCCCTCAACCCAGCATATGCACCTGTCATATGACATATGCAGTGGGTATCAATTGTGCTAGTAATGCCTACTTCCCCGCATAAAGGAGTTGTGACGCTGCAAGGCTTGTAAGAGTTGTTTAGCAACCCTTAAACTTGTTAGCCAACGCACCTGTTGCCTTGAAGCCCTTGGCTGTGCACACATTACCCTCTGGTACTTTAATCCAGTCACCATCAGGAATAAGGTCAGGAGCCGCTGGGATGTTGAAGGACTCCGCATCAACTGAAATTGCTGATGGGACCAGCCTCTGTCATGAAAGCACACACGCATTGCATGCAGGAACCTAGAGAAATTTCGAGTAATACAAAATGATATTCCAGTACCGTGTACTTGCGTTGAATGCAGAAAGATGGCTTTGCTACTCCTCGGCATGGTGCTGCGCAGTTGGTACAGATCAGCAAATTCTGAGCATCTTTATTTCACAAAATTTATATGACATGAGTAAGCCCAACCTGGATGCAATCGGAGCTGGAGATGTCTCATACCTAAGGTGGTCACGTGAAACTTCAAGCCAAAAACTACAGTATGGCTTCAAATAATAAATGTGCAGCTTCTGTGCGTAATTGAGTCAAATGCTTGTTATGATGCAAATTGCAATCGGTTCCAATCAGTATGGAACACGAGTAGTGTGAAGTGTGAATGAATAACGTAAACACACTTGGAGACAGATCTGAACGAGGTGATTTCCTTCGAAAGGCATTCGACTAGAGTTGTAATTTCAATGAGCCCTACACCACCAGAAAAAGTGATTCTGCATCCGCTTGTTCTACTTAGTGTTGTAGATCATTACAACAGGGTTGCAAAGGACTCAAAGAAGAGATTCGTGGGTGCCCTTCTTGGAGAAATTCACAAGGGTCAAGTTGACGTATCAAACAGTTTTGCAGGTACAGTTCTTTCAGTTACAAATTGTATGTCACTGTAATGACTGATGTGCTCTTCTGATTGCAGTTCCATTTGAAGAGGATGACAAAGATTCATCCATCTGGTTTTTAGATCACAACTACTTAGAGCAGATGTACAAAATGTTCAAAAAAGTGAATGGTAAGGCTGCCATTTTGATCCATGTGGTGATTGAGAGTACGAGCTTATAATTTTTACAGCAAGAGAAAAGATTGTGGGATGGTACAGCACTGGACCCAAGCTGAAAGAAGCAGATTTGGATATCACAGCGCTCATGTCAAGATTCACAGATGTTGGGGAGCCAATTCTGGTCATCTGTGAAGTAGAAGTGAGAAACAACTTTTGGCTGAGGCAGAAGCTGTGCAATCTCAGATGTGCCCCATACTGCTTGATGTATATAAAATTTCTAGCTTAACTGCAATTTCCTGCGAATGCATCAGTCTTTAATTGCTTTGATTGCTTGCAGCCCAAAGAAATCGGACTACCTTTCACAGCATACTACGCAGTGGATGAAGTCCGAGAGGTGACTTGCCTGGTTACATCATGCAATACTTATACAGCTCTAGCAAACCTGTCACTATTTTATTACCTCTGAAACATGCTTGTGTCAGCAAGATGGTTTTGAATAATTCTTAGGACGGTACAGAAAAAGCTCAGAAGGTTTTCTTGTCCATCCCCACTGAAGTTGGCCAGACTGAAGCAGAAGAGATCGGTACGACTGATAAGACTGCCATGAAGCAAGCATCATGACAATAATGCACACTTAGACATTCAAGAGATTAAGGCTTAGCTAGAATTACACCTGCTCCTCTTGGAGCCCTGAGGAATGATGTCCGTAATATTGCTGCAATATCCTCTGCATACATGGGAAATTGCGTGTTTAAGGTTTCTGCCTCCTCAGTTTTGACTAAAATGATTTGTCTCTTCATCAATTCTTCAGGAGTTGAGCACTTGCTACGAGATGTGAAAGATGCCACAGTAAGCACACTGTCCACAGATGTAGCCAGTAAACTGCAAGCCCTAAAAGGTCTTAAGGGGCGGCTACAAGTAAGAATTAACATTTATTGGTCCATTGTTCATGAATTGTTCACCTGGGTTGCTGAATTTTGTAATGTGTCTTTGTTGCTGCAACTGCATTAAATGCACATATCTTCTGACTTCCTCTTACTCCATGTGAGACAACAGCTATCTCACCCTTAAAATGATGTTCTGTTTAATCCATATGTCTCAGGAGGTCTACCAATCATTCAATCATGTGCTGCTTTATCCATCTGTCTCAGGAGATTCAGCAGTATTTGAATCATGTGCTCTCTGGGAACTTGCCGGTGAATCATGACATCATGGAATATCTGCAGGTGTGATAATGATTTTAAAAGTTGGCCACAGCTCGTTGTTTTTTATTCGTGGCCATCCTGTATGCTGGAAGGCTAACAGATGTGTGACCTACTCTGCGCCTGGGCCCCTACAGTTCAATGTGATGACTGCTCGCAGGATATTTTTAATTTGTTGCCGAACATGAGTGTGGAGGTCCTATCGAAAGCCCTGGCTGGTACGCCTTCTTTTGCAACCTTGAATGTTATGCACATCTCTAAGCACAGCGTACCTATGTATACTGTGTTCTGCATGATGCTGGATTGTTTGCTGAAGATGTCTGAGAAATTGTCTGTGCAAAGGGCAGAAGGCCTGCAAGGTTTATTAGGTTAGAGGGACCTATCTTCTGAGTGGTGTTTTTTGTGTTTCTTTGCGTTGGTCTTGATCATTCATATGCTGGTAGTTCTTCTAACTTGTAGAGCATTCTGATATTATTATCAACCTTTTTCTTGCTGCTGTGTAGTGAAGTCAAATGACATGATGCTGGTCATCTACGTGGCTTCCCTGATCCGGAGCATTCTTGCACTGCACAAGCTGATAGATAACAAGGAACAGAGAACTTGGAGTGAGAAGGAGGCCAGCAAATCCAAGGTGGGAAGGAACTGTGAAGGTTGGGACTAGTAGGGAAATCAAAGCAGCTGTTGAACCTCTTGCCCTCATACATCAAAATTAGTTTTCTGATGATCTAAACAAGAGGAGTATGTAAATGGAAAATAAGAACGTCCTTGTTATGCATGCATCTGGGTACTTGCTTAACTTATCAATCTACACAGGCTGAGAAAGAAAGCAAACAAGGGAAAGATGAGGGGGGAAAGTCAACAGGAGTTGAGAATGGATCGAAGGTGTGAAGCATCTTGAAAAAGTCAAGTTCCTGGATTTTCTTTTTCTTTCTACTGGATGTTGGCAACAGAGAGCGTTTGATGACATGAGCAGCTGCTAAGTGTAATGAGTGACACAACAGCTTTATGGAGATGTACGGGAGACTGTACTTGGATCAAACTGAGATCCGTGCACATTCGTCATCGACTGGCTGTCTCATGATATACGTAATTTTATTTGCTCAATTGGTAGTTTTGTGAAGTGGGGTTAGTAGTACTGAGAACTGATGAACTTAGGCTAATGCACAGGTCACTAGTCCTATATTTCTTTCTCTTAATATGTTTGGAAGTCATAAAAGGGAAACCATTGCAACAAGACCGATGCTGCCTCAAAGACTCTGCGAAAACTCCGGTGGCACTTTCCCCTCGCAAACCTAAGAATATGGCCTTCATAATAGGTGCTCAAAAGAGTGGTAAGTGAGCGAGTCCAACCTATGAAGTTGTCCAAACAGAACCTTGAACTCATTATCAAGCACCAGGAGATTTAGAAGAGGAACACATCACCTAATTTGTGCTAGGAAAATATCAGGATATCTTTTTATTCATTAAAACCTCAGTTTCTTACAACCTTGGTAAGACCTACATGTTGCGATGCTCATGGGCAGGCACAACTTTTTTGTTTGATGAGCTGGTGAAACGTCATCCACACATCAAGTCCAGGGAAATAAAGGAACCAGGAAGGATCAATGATGAAAAGGAGGCTCATGTAAGTTCCAGGACTTAATGAAAGGTCAGAAGCCACATTTTGAAGGGCCTACCTGATCTCTGTGTGACTCATTGACGTCTAACCTTAAAAGCCTATACAATGTACAATATTCAAATTCTGTTGTGCCTCAGTTAGACTTCCAACTGCATGTATGAATAGAAGATGAATATCATACTCATAAGACCTGGTGAAGCCAGTGTATCATGCCCTGTGAACCACATGGATTAAATATGATGCAACCAGTGTACCATGTCCTGTGAACCTCATGGATTAGATATGATGCAACCAGTGTACCATGTCCTGTGAACCTCATGGATTAGATATGATGCAACCAGTATATCATGCCCTGTGAACAACATGGATTAGATCTGGTGCAGCCAGTATATCATGCCCTGTGAACCTCATGGATTACATATGATGCAACCAGTGTATCATGCCCTGTGAACCTCATGGATTAGATATGATGCAGCCAGTATATCATGCCCTGTGAACCTCATGGATTAGATATGATGCAGCCAGTATATCATGCCCTGTGAACCTCATGGATTAGATATGATGCAGCCAGTATATCATGCCCTGTGAACCTCATGAATTAGATATGATGCAATCAGTGTATCATGCCCTGTGAACCTCATGGATTAGATATGATGCAACCAGTATATCATGCCCTGTGAACCTCATGGATTAGATATGATGCAACCAGAATATCATGCCCTGTGAACCTCATGGATTTTGTCAATCTAAACTAGTGCCACTGCAGTATTTCAACATGCTTCCATTGCCAAATGCTGAGCGGTACATCCAGGCCTTTGAAAATGCAGCGTGAGTCCTACCAACTTGTACTTCTAATATCATCTTAATATCTCTTACCTTGAAGCTTTGATGTTGGTTTCCAGTTATGGTCTCCTCATGTAAGAGACAAAGTACACAAGATAGGTATCCAGCCACTCTTCTCACATGTTCTCATTTATTAACATTTGCAACAACAAATTGAATCAGATTTCAGTACAATATTTTAAGATAATTTAGCTGCCGTTGCACTTCTGCTCTCTGAACAGATCTCAAAACACAAGTTAAAGTGTAGAACAATTGAACCTCCACAGCAGGATATAAGCATATTCAAGGCCTGGGATATCTATTTTTGCAATGAACTTGTGATTTTGGCAATGAATTAGAAATTTGCTTCTGTGTTGAAACCAGGAACACTCAGAATACGACTCTGACCTTCATTGATGGCACTCCTGACTACATGCACACACCATCAGCGGCGTGTCGTATTGCTGGGGCTTTCCCTGAGGCTAAGCTGATTGTGCTGCTAAGGGATCCGGTGGCTCGTGCGCTGTCTCATTGGAACATGTTTCGAGTGTTTGGAGGAAAGAAAGGATTTGAAGAGGAGGTGTGAGCATAGATGTCTATGAATTTGTGTATGTTTTACGCATCAGGATGTTGAGACATTTGAATTCTAGATTCGCCATAGTTGCACTTCAGGTTGCATGTATGCTGATACATTGCAGGTGGGTGATGAGCTGGCCATGATGCGTAAGAAGGGTTGCTCCTTTGAGCTCCCACCCACCTTAGCTGGTAGCATCAGCTCTTCTCCAAGTGCAGATGCGGTCGAACTTGCAAATGAGGTTCAGTGGAAGAGGGACAAACGTATTCCCAGCTACAATGCTTGCTTCCGTTGTACATTTGGTAGATGTGGCACCCTGAAGCGAGTAAGGAATTTCATGTGTCCTGAGCAGGATTTTATACTTGAAGCTTAGCCAAATCCTCTTTTTCATTTGACAAGTGTTTGTCGCGTAAAGATTTTCGGAGGAGAAGTGAAGTTAAAAATCAGTTATAATTAAAGATTTAAGCCTATAAGCCCTACAAACTCTTTCATGCCTAAATTGCATGCAGTCTGAAGAAGGAAGTGTCTCCTGTGTCCTGGACGAGTTCCCACTTCTGGGATATGTGAGGCGAGGGCTTTATGCTTATCAGCTGGAGTGGTGGATGAAGTTCTTCTCAGAAGATCAGTTCCTGATCTTGAATCAGGAACAGGTGAAAAATAAGACAGCTGTGGGATGATATAGGCCAAGTGGTTATAATAAGGCAGTGATGAATCTTTTGAAAACATGAATTTCAGTCAGTGTTAGCTGTTGGCATGCTTCTTCCAATTTTGTATATAACATATCGCTCATCACTGCATTCCTCATGGGATCAGATGGAGAAGGATCCAGAGTTTGTGATTAAGAAGGCCATCACATTTCTTGGGCAAGATCCAAATCTGTTGGCACCGCCTGAGGTGAACCCAGTATCTCAATGATGCAGCTGGCAGCTACTCTCTTGCTTTCCATTTGCCTGCAGTTGTTTTTGAATAGTATCCCCACTACCTGCTCAAGGCCTTAGTCTTCCCTGATAGATGTTGGCAGTGCCTTTGTCTTATGTTCCTCTTAAGTGCATGTGCACATTGCCTCCAACTGCCATCATTGTGCTGCTACTCATGTTTCAGCATATAATCAAATTTCTCTCATTGTTTCTGTCCTTGTTTGTAAAATATTGCTGAGCAGGACCTGGACGCCTCCAACCTCATCTCTGGAAGAGGGTCTTCTGTGGTCAAGGGCTTCCATAAAAAGAATGCTAGTGGCTGGAGCTTGCCAATGAGAGACAAGAATGCAACCCAGGTGTATGCAAGAGCAATTGAGGACTTGTATCGATATTTTGCGCATCCAAATCAAGAGCTGTATGCATTGCTGAAGACCTTAAAGGTAGCTGCTAATGGATGGACCGGAGAGTTCCCTAAAGAACCTAAAAATAAATCTGGGACAGAAGACAACGACGAGGATGAATAAGAAGAGAACACGTGCTAAAATATTTTTCATATTTTATAGCGTTCACTCCATTATGGGCCTCATCATGACTTACATAGTAGCCACTGAACTGGCGGCATCAGTCGTAAAGCATGCTTCCTAGTGATCAGAAGAATCATACTAAGTAGGGATGTGATGTACTAGATGTACATATCTTCTTAACGTCTCTTTGAATTGAGAAATGCTTTTGGAGTCATCTCAATTGCAAAAGTATTTGATGTTCTGATGAAGAGTCCTCAGAATTATAGGACTGCTGACTCTACTATTTCAAAATTGCAGACAGCAACAATAAGTGACTATAGTAATAATGATGGATGATCAGTTAGTCGCCTCCCTCGCTCCCTGAAAATATTGTTATGGGCATTACTGGTCTTGATACTAAATAAGCAATGCAATGGTGGCAATAATGTCAGCTGCTCATTAAGGACAAAAGCTGTATCAATGATTTCAAATTCAAGCTAGAGTATAATAAAGTAATAGCTCGCATGAAGTCTAAGGCCACCACTGCCTGTCCTGTGCGCTTCTCTCATTAGCAGATGCCAGAGGGTATGAAGCTCCTACCTTGTCCGTTCAAACAGAAGCTCTAGTTACAGTTAGCAGCTGGCTTTCTACAGTATCATACATTCTCAATAAGCTGCCCGCAAAAATGCGGCGCCCTCATACAAGAAATCTGCTGCCATTTACAAACTAGCC
>BEGY01000285.1:0-12697 GCA_002335675.1 Chlamydomonas eustigma | reverse complement strand
TAATCCTTGTGATGTACTCCTCCATTGTCATGCTCGATGTCTTCTTTATTGACTTCAACTCTCGGAGATAGACCTGCACCTGTGCGGACTCTCTGTCCCTGAAGTGGGCTTGCACCCTTAACCACAACAGATGAGCTTGATTCAATGTCCCCCCTGACCGTTCATCTTCTTGCTCTACTTCCTCTTCCCACTGAGTGATGTAACCTCCCAGGGAGGCTGTGTCAATGTGGAGGAGGATGAATGCCTTTAACTTCCTCTCATTTCGTTTACTATTTTCGGTGTCCGAGATTACCGAAAATGGTCTCTGTAGGAGATCCCAGTAGGATGTCACCCTCCGCAAGAAAACATTTTCCTCTTTAATCTCTTGCAAGTCGCACACTTGCCTAAACTTCAGATTCCATTCTACCCAGTTGCTCGTTGTAAGACTCGGCAATTTCACCGCAGAAATTAGATCCCTATCGGCTGACATCCTTCAAAGTGCCTATATCTTCGCACTAGATGTAGCTATCTCTGGACTGAAATCCCGTGAGTGCAGAGGTTAACGTGAGCGGCCCATAACATATCGTTATTCTGAGCGGAAGGCGAAATCCGTTACAACTGGAACGACTAAGAGCAAAGAACAGCAAGAACTCAAAGAGACGGTCCACACTGCCGTACACTACTACAGGCAACAACTACTCTACAAGAGGATTTGTTGCGATGATGGCGGTACAACGCTCCTGCTACAACTCCATCTCCCACATGTGTCAGAACTGCAGAAGATTGTGATTTCTTAACATATATTTTACTTTTGTATTCTGCAATATTGATGTTCGCATGATATCAAACCTTTTGGGTGATTCGTGTAGCCTTGACACAACGAGGAGGCCAGTAGTGCTGCCACAATTAACAGTGCGTCCAGCGCTTTTAATTTACAGTTGAGAGGCATAGCGGCAGACTGAAATTGCATTTTCAACAAAAACCTTTTGGATTGTCAGATATTCTAGCCTTTTAAATATGATTGGCACGTAACCT
This sequence comes from Chlamydomonas eustigma, assembly GCA_002335675.1. Lineage (NCBI taxonomy): Eukaryota > Viridiplantae > Chlorophyta > Chlorophyceae > Chlamydomonadales > Chlamydomonadaceae > Chlamydomonas > Chlamydomonas eustigma. Next base: position 11,683 of record BEGY01000285.1, on the reverse strand, counting down.
GCGACGAAATCTGTACATGAGTAATATGTAAAACACCTTAGAATGATGTGACATAAGAGGTGCTTCAGAAGTGTTGACGTATTACCTGATCGTTCACTTAATTCCTATTTATGGAATTACAAAAAGGCGGCTTTCAATACACATTATTTTCGAGTGCTGGAAGCCAGCTCGTAGCATGATCTTAGAGTGAGTACTGCTAATGTAGCTAAGGAAGTGAGGCCGTATCTTCTGTGATGCTTCCGATGCTAGGTACCCCCCAACGACCTCAACATTACGTCTACATGCGTCATGCACAATTAGTACTCATAATCGCATTCTAAAGAGTTGAGCTACGTTCAGTACGGTGCAAAAAGTGTCGTATTACACTTAGTGAGCCCCAGCTCAACCCCAAGTGGCATTCTGTTTTGCTACTGTGCACGAGAGTAATGTGCTATGTCACCTACACATCTATGAGATTAGCAAAAGGAACAAGTCTGGTCTGTTTGCAATCTTGCATCTTTTCGTGTCACTGAATCTACAAAAATATATCAAAATTTTACATCCATGTGATGAAGATCATAGTTCTTGACAATGAGAGAGCATGAACTTGTGATTCAAGCATCACATGCACTGTGTTATTCCTTGAAACAATTGAGTGACATGAGCTTCAAAAGTGGGCTCTAAGAATGAGCATTCATAGCTACACCCAACAGTACTGCTCGCTGGTTACAGATTCGGAGCAAGCAAATTTTGTTTGAATCGAATTCAGCCTACATCTAAAAAACATATGTCAATATATACTATTCAAGGGTTAAGGTAGTCGCTTTAAGCTAAGAAAGGACCGTAACGTGCAAGCTAGCTGCGTGATATGCAATGATTTTCAAGAATGTTCTGGACTAGATAGAAGACGTGTGAGCAAACTTTATGTCATACTTAGATTATGCCAGCTTTTAAATTGACGTCAGGCATTGCTTTACTTGCAGGCAATGAATTCTTAACTTGGTTTCTAGCAGATATTGCAGCAGGGAATAGAATTGATGTAGGTTTGGATCATCTCTTCATTCACAGCTCTGCAAGAATTATAAGAGGAAGTAGTAATGCAAATTAATTTCACATATTATTGGATAGGCTGGAAGTAGCCTGCCTGGGCTGCTTGTATGTAAGCAGGTTGCGGGACAGCGCCAGCTGTCTGTACAGCTGTGGTAGGCATGATTATTTTTGGCGATGCAGCTGTCAGATGAGATACAGGTTACCTTTCAGCCTAATTAAGCTCCTGCTGATGGAGAACATTAAGGTGATGAGAAATGAAGCATGTGGAAATCGTGTTTGGGGATGTGCAGCAATGTTAGCGCATTTTTAAATGAGTGAAAAGAAATACGCACTTGGGTATAATTTATGGACAGAGGGTAGTAAATGGAACTACACTGTAAGATAAGTAAAATCTACAAAATCAAGATCAAGAAGTCAAGGGTTGTGAGTGTCTGCCCACCCAGAGAGATTTTTCTTAATTCAAAAATTCAAATGTGTAATATGGTCACATTATACATAAACCTATCATTGCCATATTAATATACGCAGAGTTCCAATCAATTCAATTTTTGAAAGCGATTCAAAGCCACGCCTAAAAATCTATATTGACATTTACCCTAAAATTGTAGTCTGCTATGAGTAATAATATGGTGCACCAGGTGGTGCATAGGGTGGGTAGTCCCCTGGGGGTGGATAGTCTCCAGGAGGTAGGTAATTGTCAATGGGTGGCACAGGTGGAGGAGAAGAGGTGGGAGGAGGAGGAGAGGGAGGTGGAGAGTTAGGAGGAGGAGAATGAGGAGGGGAAGGCGGGTGGGGAGGTGAAAGGTGAGGGGACTGTGACCGAGGAGGTGGAGAGTTATTTGGAGGAGGAGAATGAGGAGGGGAAGGCGGGTGGGGAGGTGAAAGGTGAGGGGACTGTGACCGAGGAGGTGGAGAGTTTGGAGGAGGAGAGTGAGGAGGGGAAGGGTAGGGGGATGGAGACTCCGTCGGTGGGGGGGATGCAACAGTGGCAGGTGAGGAGCCGTATGAGATGTCGTTGCAAGAATTCACTTCTGTAATTACCAACTGCCTTGTTGACAGTGTCTCCTGGATGAGGAGGTCAACCATCCAAGCATTGCCCAGAATGCCCTGAACGCATTAAGAAAACATCAGAACACTAAGGATGTTCTTGATTGCCACTCCAGCTTTTCCGCACAATTTGCACCCTCCAACCTCAAAAGTTATAAGAAGATTTGTTACACAGCGACAGACTTCTGTGCATGACAGCAGGCATGGTTCATACTATTGGACAAGACTTTCAAACTACAATAAACATTCAACGGATTTACTTCAATTCTGTACCTGATTAGTTCCAGAACCAGCTGAGGCTATGCCCACAAGGTACTCCAAGTAGTTATTATTGATATTGCTGGATCCTAGATTGTACTGCTCAAGTAACTGGATAGCATGGGATGACACATAGGTGTTGAATCCTAAAATGCATTCGAAGGATGATCTTCTACAGAAGTGTAGTCCCTTTACTGAGGGAGAGTAGCTTCCCAGCCCACACAATCAAGAGCGTCATAACGATAACGTTGAAGTGGTGGCAACGTTTGAATGCTCACAAAAGAAAATGCAGAGGCAAGCATCGGTACAACTCCTAGTAAGACAATGACTGTTGGTTCTAGTCTACCAGGCAAATGTAGAAGGGAAAGGTCTCCCTAATTTCTTAAACTGCACCTCCCACCCTCCTACCCTTCTAGCAATAGATTGACAGGGGAATGCAGAGAAGAAAATCTTAACATTGCCTCTCACCATGTAAGCACTGGGTCTTATGTTCACAGGTCCACTCGCCCCGGTGATGCCAAAGGAGATGTTGGGGAAGAGGCTGTTCAGCTCTGCGTGTAACAAACATGAATACATGAAACATTGGGTTTGCAAAAATGAACTTTTGCCAAGAAATATGGACTAAAAAGCTTTGTAGTCCAGTTTATAGGTCCAGCGCAAAAATCTCTGAAGAGACCCCACACTCACGAGTCTTGCTGAGGATTGAGGAGACTCCCGTGATTTGGACTAAAAAGTATCCAGAGGAAGTTACCTGCCCATGAAGGACCACAGTTGGGAACTTTATTATAAGAACACATGCAAGCTTGTTTTTAAATGAAGATATGAGCTGATGTAGTGGTTCTTGAAGCAACAATGCATTTAAATCACAGAAGCATATTTTTGCCTACTATGACCTGAGAGTCTAGATCTGTCATCCTGCTATGCTTTGAAAAAAATGTATTAAAAAAGGATTTAGTGTTCATGTTCACTGCCTCCATTACTTGACATCCTGGATAAATGCAGTAAGGAATAAGAAATAGGCATCTCTGTAGAAGACACCCCACCTCTAATCCTCAGGACGCACCTGGCAGGCTATGTGGAGAGAGGAGGTTGACAGAGCAGTCACTGAGGGGCAGAATGATGCCTTGAAGGAGGTATAGGCATCCTGTACCAAGTAGATGAGAGAGGTGCCAGTGTCCAACAGGTAGTAGTTTGAGGTGCTCATAGGCAGGCTGGTAACAGAGCCTTTGCCAGCGCTGACTAGATTTAGAGAACTAAGGCTGATCCACCTAGTGAATGATTGTCAAAGACACACATAATTGCAAACAGTAATTTATTTCTAAGTTAAGCTGTTTAGAAAACAAAATTTTTTCTCAGACAGAGCTGGCCTGAATCTTATCTTCACTTAGCTTCACTTGAACCACTGCCATAAGGCATGGCAGCAGAGCTTATTGGGAGGAATACTAAGTACACTTGAGTTGTCATATAAAACAAACGAAATATAATCCTGGGATGATATCTAAATACTAGCCTGCATGATTTTATCTCTGTTGAGTCAGAACTTACATGGCCGGTGGGAATAGCAGCAGCTGTCCATTGCTCTTCACCATATTGCTGCTGTCATACATGGTGACAGTCACAGCATTGCCTCCAGCACTGCTACCAGTGACAGTTACTGAAGTGGAGCTGCATAATAGATAACAAAAGAGGCATGTGGAAAACACAGCTTGAATCAGGTGTCAATGAACACCAAAGTGTCCTGAAAGCAGCTCAACTAGTTGTCTACGACAAGCATCTCTTCCTTACCAGAGCAGCCCTATGTGCATTTGCTGCAACAACAAGTGCCATCATTCTCAAGGCTACTGTTATCAGCTACTTGGACAGATTGTTCTCATGAAAACTGTACTACAGACCGCATTATGACACATTCATGGAATTTTCTAAACATTTACCTGTCAGGTTCCAAAGGGAACTCCTGTGAGGTGTCAAAGGACCATCCTCTTACTTGTATTAATTCAAAATCCCAGGACCTACCTCCCAAAGATGATGACACCAGCCTGGGCCGCTGCTGAGCTGGCTACATCTCCGCCATCCCCCATACAGAGATAGAGAGTGTCACTGATAGCACCTGAAGAAACCATCTGATCATCCAAACAGAACAGAAGGGCGTGATTATGACTCAGGGTTTCGTTGGTGCTTTTTATAACATCAAATAATATTGAACCAAGAGTAACATTTTTGAAGCAGTCAGATTTCTGGAGTATTAATGTAAGTTATGTTGCACTTGATGCTCACCTGTTGCCACATTGAGGTTGACTCCCCTGCAACAATGGGCATGATAAAATGAAAGACATTGTATTACATAAGAATGACCAGTCGTGCTTCAGGCAAGTAATGATACTACTGGATGACATGAGGAGAAGACACGACCAGCATTAAAGTTTCTTTTGACATGGATTCTTTTTTATGGTGCCTACCGTCATAATATCTATTTAACTACGACGACTCACAGTCCATCCCAAAAAGTGCATTGAAACCACTGTACATCTGAGGGTTGGTTGATGTCTTGTAAGAGCAGCCTGCAATGATTGCAAAGCACTTATCAGTATCCTGATTCACAGGGCACTATGTGACCAGGATTGGCTTTATTTACCCAGCCACACGTTTATAAGTTCCCTAAGTTCCTAGTAGGCGCTCCCTAGACTCATAGTTGGCATTCATTTATAGTTCCATCACAGCTAATGGCCTCAAAGATTGCAATTTATGTTACCTAGCAGGAATCCCGGAAAGCTTAACGTGGAGACCGAGGATGGGAAGGTCAAAGTTGCTGTGTAAGCCTGGCGGCATATTGATGGGAAACATCATATGATTATACATCTCCAAACATAAGCGTATTGCTGGTACAGAGCGACAAAGATGTTACCGTTGTTGTATTAATAATGTTGTATATATTCCTATATTCATATAAAACCTTAAATCAAATGCAAATGTACACTACCTCTCTACAGACTGGATGTAATTTATGTTGTGCTTACCCTTCCATATAGGTAGTTGCCGCCTCCATACGTGTAGGTGTACTCGCAAGCACCAGCCACAGCAGCAGCAGGATTGGTGTTACTGGTTAAGCATCCATTAGTGTGAGGGCACAAGGCATTGCAAGTGGTACTGCCTTGCTGTACGAGTGTGAAGGGTGGGTTAGCTGTGTTTGGGTTGTATACAGTCAGGCCTGAGCCTTGAACCTGTAGGAAACGAATGTATGGAGACAGAGCATGATGATCCAATAAGCCATAGGAGAATGTTCACACTCGACTAATCTTAACAACAATCATGCACGACATTCTGCTGATAGGGCTATCTCTACCATCTTATTAGTGCAATTGATGAGCTGTTTTTTAAAATTTCAAAAAATTTCAAAACAAATCAGAGATGCATGACGTTTTGTAGCACACTCTGTCATGCTAGTGTCAATGTTGACCAGTGTCCATAAATATGACCAAATGAGCAGTCAGGGCACACTCGTTATTTAGTCGTGAACATCTGTGGGAGAGACTTACTGTTGCACCAGTACAAGCAAGCTGTGCGACTCCACTTCCCTGTGAAGCAGCGCATCAGCTACATCAGCGGCCAGCTACCAATATGATTATTTCAGTGAGATCATCAGATGAGAATGCAAGACTCTGGTTACAGAAGTAGACAAAAACTCAGCATTCCTCATGCAAACTCATGCACATATCTCTAATATCTCACCGTGTCAAGTACAGCATTCACAACATCTCCATCCAAGAGTAGCTGGAGTGTGTACTGCATAATACAGAATTACATGCAAGGACAATTGGGACATTACATGACTCGTTGTTTTACAAGTTTTTGTAGGTACTAAAAACATTCTGCATTGGGGACAAAATTATGATGATTTGACAGTAGTTACCTCGCCGAGCCCCAGGGCTGCAGTTGTCTCTGGCACAAAAGATGAACTGAGATGTCGACGACTGGAGCCAGCCTCAGAGGATTTGTTGCGATGATGACGGTACAATGCTCCTGCTACAACTCCATCTCCCACATGTGTCAGAACTGCAGAAGATTGTGATTCCTTAACATATGTTTTACGTTTGTATTCTGCAATATTGATGTTTGCATGATATCAAACCTTTTGGGTGATTCGTGTAGCCTTGACACAACGAGGAGGCCAGTAGTGCTGCCACAATTAACAGTGCGTCCAGCGCTTTTAATTTACAGTTGAGAGGCATAGCGGCAGACTGAAGTTGCATTTCCAACAGAAACCTTTTGGATTGTCAGAAATTCTAGCCTTTTAAATATGATTGGCACGTAACCTGCGACGAAATCTGTACATGAGTAATATGTAAAACACCTTAGAATGATGTGACAAATGAGGTGCTTCAGAAGTGTTGACGTATTACCTGATCGTTCACTTAATTCATATTTATAGAATTACAAAAAGGCGGCTTTCAATACACATTATTTTTGAGTGCTGGAAGCCAGCTCGTAGCATGATCTTAGAGTGAGTACTGCTAATGTAGATAAGGAAGTGAGGCCGTATCTTCTGTGATGCTTCCGATGCTAGGTACCCCCCAACGACCTCAACATTACGTCTACATGCGTCATGCACAATCAGTACTCATAATCGCATTCTAAAGAGTTGAGCTACGTTCAGTACGGTGCAAAAAGTGTCGTATTACACTTAGTGAGCCCCAGCTCAACCCCAAGTGGCATTCTGTATTGCTACTGTGCACGAGAGTAATGTGCTATGTCACCTACATATCTATGAGATTAGCAAAAGGAACAAGTCTGGTCTGTTTGCAATCTTGCATCTTTTCGTGTCACTGAATCTACAAAAATATATCAAAATTTTACATCCATGTGATGAAGATCATAGTTCTTGACAATGAGAGAGCATGAACTTGTAATTCAAGCATCACATGCACTGTGTTATTCCTTGAAACAATTGAGTGATATGAGCTTCAATACTCGTCACCGAAAAAATAATGTCACCGAAAAACGTCACATTTTATCATCACTAAAATAATAATAATAATTAAGTGGGCTCTAAGAATGAGCGTTCATAGCTACACCCAACAGTACTGCTCGCTGGTTACAGATTCGGAGCAAGCAAATTTTGTTTGAATCGAATTCAGCCTACATCTAAAAAACATATGTCAATATATATTATTCAAGGGTTAAGGTACTCGCTTTATGCTAAGAAAGGACCGTAACGTGCAAGCTAGCTGTGTGATATGCAATGATTTTCAAGAATGTTCTGGACTAGATAGAAGACGTGTGAGCAAACTTTATGTCATACTTAGATTATGCCAGCTTTTAAATTGACGTCAGGCATTGCTTTACTTGCAGGCAATGAATTCTTAACTTGGTTTCTAGCAGATATTGCAGCAGGGAATAGAATTGATGTAGGTTTGGATCATCTCTTCATTCACAGCTCTGCAAGAATTATAAGAGGAAGTAGTAATGCAAATTAATTTCACATGTTATTGGATAGGCTGGAAGTAGCCTGCCGCTACTGCCGCACTACCGGCTGGGCTTGTATGTAAGCAGGTTGCGGGACAGCGCCAGCTGTCTGTACAGCTGTGGTAGGCATGATTATTTTTGGCGATGCAGCTGTCAGATGAGATACAGGTTACCTTTCAGCCTAATTAAGCTCCTGCTGATGGAGAACATTAAGGTGATGAGAAATGAAGCATGTGGAAATCGTGTTTGGGGATGTGCAGCAATGTTAGTGCATTTTTAAATGAGTGAAAAGAAATACGCACTTGGGTATAATTTACGGACAGAGGGTAGTAAATGGAACTACACTGTAAGATAATTAAAATCTACAAAATCAAGATCAAGAAGTCAAGGGTTGTGAGTGTCTGCCCACCCAGAGAGATTTTTCTTAATTCAAAATTCAAATGAGTAATATGGTCACATTATACATAAACCTATCATTGCCATATTAATATACGCAGAGTTCCAATCAATTCAATTTTTGAAAGCAATTCAAAGCCACGCCTAAAAAATCTATACTGACCTTTACCCTAAAATTGTAGTCTGCTATGAGTAATAATATGGTGCACCAGGTGGTGCATAGGGTGGGTAGTCCCCTGGGGGTGGATAGTCTCCAGGAGGTAGGTAATTGTCAATGGGTGGCACAGGTGGAGGAGAAGAGGTGGGAGGAGGAGGAGAATGAGGAGGGGAAGGCGGGTGGGGAGGTGAAAGGTGAGGGGACTGTGACCGAGGAGGTGGAGAGTTATTTGGAGGAGGAGAATGAGGAGGGGAAGGCGGGTGGGGAGGTGAAAGGTGAGGGGACTGTGGCCGAGGAGGTGGAGAGTGAGGAGGAGGAGAGTGAGGAGGGGAAGGCGGGAGGGGGGATGGAGACTCCGTCGGTGGGGGGGATGCAACAGTGGCAGGTGTGGAGCCGTATGAGATGTCGTTGCAAGAATTCACTTCTGTAATTACCAACTGTCTTGTTGACAGTGTCTCCTGGATGAGGAGGTCAACCATCCAAGCATTGCCCAGAATGCCCTGAACGCATTAAGAAAATGTCAAAACAGTAAGGATGTTATTGATTGCCACTCCAGCTTTTCCGCAAAATTTGCACCCTCCAACCTCAAAAGTTATAAGAAGATTTGTTACACAGTGACAGACTTCTGTGCATGACAGAAGGCATGGTTCATACTAATGGACAAGACTTTCAAACTACAATAAACATTCAACGGATCTACTTCAATTCTGTACCTGATTAGTTCCAGAACCAGCTGAGGCTACGCCCACAAGGTACTCCAAGTAGTTATTATTGGTATTGCTGGATCCTAGACTGTACTGCTCAAGTAACTGGATAGCATGGGATGACACATAGGTGTTGAATCCTTAAATGCATTCGAAGGATGATCTTCTACAGAAGTGTAGTCCCTTTACTGAGGGAGAGTAGCTTCCCAGCCCACACAATCAAGAGTGTCATGACGATAACGTTGAAGTGGTGGCAACGTTTGAATGCTCACAAAAGAAAATGCAGAGGCAAGCATCGGTACAGCTCCTAGTAAGACAATGACTGTTGGTTCTAGTCTACCAGGCCAATTCAGAAGGGAAAGGTCTCCCTAATTTCTTAAACTGCGCTTCCCACCCTCCTACCCTTCCAGCAATAGATTGACAGGGGAATGCAGAGAAGAAAATCTTAAAATTGCCTCCTCACCATGTAAGCACTGGGTCTTATGTTCACAGGTCCACTCGCCCCGGTGATGCCAAAGGAGATGTTGGGGAAGAGGCTGTTCAGCTCTGCGTGTAACAAACATGAATACGACATGAAACATTGGGTTTGCAAAAATGAACTTTTGCCAAGAAATATGGACTAAAAAGCTTTGTAGTTCAGTTTATAGGTCCAGCGCAAAAATCTCTGAAGAGACCCCACACTCACGAGTCTTGCTGAGGATTGAGGAGACTCCCGTGATTTTGACCAAAAAGTATCCAGATGAAGTTACCTGCCCATGAAGGACCACAGTTGGGAATTTATCATAAAAACACATGCAAGCTTGTATTTAAATGAAGATATGAGCTGATGTAGTGGTTCTTGAAGCAACAATGCATTTAAATCACAGAAGCATATTTTTGCCTACTATGACCTGAGAGTCTAGATCTGTCATCCTGCTATGCTTTGAAAAAAATGTATTAAAAAAGGAGTTAGTGTTCATGTTCACTGCCTCCATTACTTGACATCCTGGATAAATGCAGTAAGGTGGAATAAGAAATAGGCATCTCTGTAGAGGACACCTCACCTCTAATCCTCAGGGCGCACCTGGCAGGCTATGTGGAGAGAGGAGGTTGACAGAGCAGTCACTGAGGGGCAGAAGGATGCCTTGAAGGAGGTATAGGCATCCTGTACCAAGTAGATGAGAGAGGTGCCAGTGTCCAACAGGTAGTAGTTTGAGGTGCTCATAGGCAGGCTTAAGTTAAGCTGTTTAGAAAACAAAATTTTTTCTCAGACAGAGCTGGCCTGAATCTTATCTTCACTTAGCTTCACTTGAACCATTGCCATAAGGCATGGCAGCAGAGCTTATTGGGAGGAATACAAAGTACACTTGAGTTGTCATATAAAACAAACGAAATATCCTGGGATGATATCTAAATACTAGCCTGCATGATTTTATCTCTGTCGAGTCAGAACTTACATGGCTGGTGGGAATAGCAGCAGCTGTCCATTGCTCTTCACCATATTGCTGCTGTCATACATGGTGACAGTCACGGCATTGCCTCCAGCACTGCTACCAGTGACAGTTACTGAAGTGGAGCTGCATAATGGATAATAAAAGAGGCATGTGGAAAACACAGCTTGAATCAGGTGTCAATGAACACCAAAGTGTCCTGAAAGCAGCTCAACTAGTTGTCTACGACAAGCATCTCTTCCTTACCAGAGCAGCCCTATGTGCATTTGCTGCAACAACAAGTGCCATCATTCTCAAGGCTACTGTTATCGGCTACTTGGACAGATTGTTCTCATGAAAACTGTACTACAGACCGCATTATGACACATTCATGGAGTTTTCTGAACATTAACCTGTAAAGTTCCAAAGGGAACTCCTGTGAGGTGTCAAAGGACCATCGTCTTACTTGTATTAATTCAAAATCCCAGGACCTACCTCCCAAAGATGATGACACCAGCCTGGGCCGCTGCTGAGCTGGCTACATCTCCGCCATCCCCCATACAGAGATAGAGAGTGTCACTGATAGCACCTGAAGAAACCATCTGATCATCCAAACAGAACAGAAGGGCGTGATTATGACCCAGAATTTCGTTGGAGCTTTTTACAACATCAAATAATATTGAACAAAGAGTAACTTTTTTGAAGCAGTCAGATTTCTGGAGTATTAATGTCACTTATGTTGCACTTGATGCTCACCTGTTGCCACATTGAGGTTGACTCCCCTGCAACAATGGGCATGATAAAATGAAAGACATTGTATTACATAAGAATGACCAGTCGTACTTCAGGCAAGTAATGATACTACTGGATGACATGAGGAGAAGACACGACCAGCATTAAAGTTTCTTTTGACATGGATTCTTTTTTATGGTGCCTACCGTCATAATATCTATTTAACTACGACGACTCACAGTCCATCCCAAAAAGTGCATTGAAGCCACTGTACATCTGAGGGTTGGTTGATGTCTTGTAAGAGCAGCCTGCAATGATTGCAAAGCACTTATCAGTATCCTGATTCACAGGGCACTATGTGACCAGGATTGGCTTTATTTACCCAGCCACACGTTTATAAGTTCCCTAGACTCATAGTTGGCATTCATTTATAGTTTCATCACAGCTAATGGCCTCTAAGATTGCAATTTATCTTACCTAGCAGGAATCCC
>BEGY01000284.1:0-14492 GCA_002335675.1 Chlamydomonas eustigma | reverse complement strand
CCTCTCCCCTCCAATACAATGACCCTCACCATGCCTTCTCCTCCCCTCAATACATGAACGTCAACATGATGCCTCCCCCACCCCTCAATACAATGAACCTCAACATGATGATTTCCTCTCCCCTCAATACAATGACCCTCACCATGCCTTCTCCTCCCCTCAATACTATACAACTCTACCATGATACGCTCCCCTCCCCTCTGAACAATGAACTCCATTTCCCGTCCTCCTGACATCTTGATGCGATGTACAACATCAGAGACTTGTCTAGAGGATGCCGGAACATTCCATTCATCAATCTGCATGACAAGTAATAGATTTGTCTAATAAAGGATGATGTAACCAAGTCATATTAGAATACGCAATGAGTGAAAGAGTATTGAGTATTGTGAAGCATGAATCATTAACACTAATGCCATGATAAACTAACAAGGACTTGATTGAAAACAAGCTCATAAGTTGCACTCATGAACACTTATAAAGCGCAAGGTAAGATAGCATCACTTGTAGCCAGAGAGGGAATTGAGATCAAGGTCCATCTAATGGAAAGATCCATTTGAGCAACTGCATTTTTATTCAAGTAGTGATCACCCCATACTTCCGACAAGAAGCTTTACCTGCATCAGCACATCGTTATCCTGGAGCCCACACCGCTCAGCTGCCGTACCCCGTACAATGTCAGGTAAGCGGACACCAGGCTCATAGTCTATGATGGCCTTGCCCACAGTCCCAACCTAATTACAATAAGGGGTCCAGAGAGAAAATTGTAGCATTGTTAGTGTGGAGAGTCTAGTTCATAGCCAAGGCTGAAGTACATGGAGGACAGAAGTATGAGCAGCTAAAGCGCGAGTCCTTGCACCCCTACAAGACCCCGTCACAATCTCTCTGGTATTCTGCTACTGGTGAAGCCAGCAAGCGCGATTAAAGCCCTGATTGCTTATAAAATCCTTACAATTACCTTATTAGGTAGCACTTTTGTACTTATGGCTTATGCATGTAAACAATACCCTATATCATAAGGCCCTTGCAGCTTTATAACATGACCCTCATCACATTGACGAGGACTCTATATATAGGTGATATTATTACCTGCAACAGCAGCACTGTGTATGCAAATATGATGTTTGCAAGTACTCCTGCACTTATGACAAGAGCACGCTCAGGGACTGATCGGTTCTTCAACAAGTCAGGGTCCTCTGGGTCAAAGACAGGCGCCTGTCATCAGAGTTTCAACATGCAGAGTGCTCTTATACCATTGTATTGACAGTTTCAACATATGTAGCGACTAAGTCCTTGTTATCTATGCACATATTCCCATTAAAATAGAATCATCTTGAACATCATGAACACACTGGAAGTTAGGCAGGGAACATCCCTCTAAGGGAAAATTCATGATACCTGGTCATCTTCCGTTGGCATGTCTTCAGGGAATGCCACATATCCTCCAAGAGGAATAAGGCGCAAAGAGTACTCCACATCATCTCTCTATATGACATGAATATCACAAAATAATGTCAGTGTAGTCGGAATTCTGCTTGCTTGATTTAGATGACAGGAGGTGCATTGCATGTACATTGAATCCTGCTTGCTTGATTTAGATGACAGGAGGTGCATTGCATGTACATTGAATCCTGCTTGCTTGATCTAGATGACAGGAGGTGCATTGCATGTACACTGTGAGCAGCTGTCTTCATCAGGGTTGATTCTTCTTCATGCACACACCTTTGTAGTGATTAGACTAGGTCCAAAGCCTATGGCAAACTTGGATACTCGGATACCTTGAGACCTAGCTGCTATGAAATGTCCACACTCGTGGACAGTGACAATTGCCATCATAATGGCAATAGTACCAACCATGGAGCCAGGGCCATTCATGCTGTACCCAGACTCTACACGACAGCGCATTCGATTCAAAATCAGGAATATTTTGCAAGCAAAGAGAAGACAATGTGATCTCATTTCAAATTCCTTACAGCCACATCCTGAGTTTCTTACCCATCATGCCACCTACACCAGCTAATGTGGCAAGGGAAAGCATTGGAAGCCTCTCCACGATACTCGCAGGTTTACATTTGCTCGTAAAGCGGCGCCAATTCCATAAAGAATCGGAACCGTCAGATTCAGGGTTACTAGAACTTGGGACTTCGTTTATTGATTCTGGCCTCTGAGGTAAAGATCTTGAGGATAATAAACTTAGATGCTGTTTATTGTGCGCAGGCAGTTTACTTTGCAATGACGTTTGGGGATTTGACCTGCGAGGCCCTGCAAATCGAGTTAAACAGGTATGTTTATTTTTTAATGCTGTATGCATCTTTTCAGATATTTTGAGAGAACGTGAAAATTGTGAGTTGTAATATAATACTCTACCTGTACAGAATATCTTGCCTATTTTCTGCTACTTCGATTGTGTAGCTAACAGTGGCTAAGAGCCACTTGTTTCGTGACACTGAAACGTTATCTGATCCAAAATTTGTTCTCGGACATTTAGCTGCTATGAGTCAAAATATCCTCAATGCACAGCGCAAATTTAATCACCGTACCTTGAACCGTCGAGCAGTTACAACCACGGCTTTGTTTGGTCGTCCTAAAAAATCCATTGTAGAAGAGACAGAAGTAGTGGAATCCTCGAAGCCAAAGAAGTATGCATAGTTCATGCAGAAAGATGTTGTTTACATCCCTCATTTCATTACCTAATTCTGATTGCTTTCAGAAATCAGAGTGTCATCTCTCAAACACTCAATGCCATTGACTTTGCAGCACCTAGAAGCCAGAAGGTGACCATGTTTTACATCCATGTAACAAAGAAGGCTGCAATGCATGCCAGCCATGCAACTTCGTAGTGCCTATGCAAATTATGTCCGAGGGATTGCGGTAATTGCTCTGAAGCTGCACAAGGGAATGCTTGATGTAGGATTTGGAGTTGCTGTATGATGCTAAGTACGGAAAACGTAGTGAAGATGGCAAGATGACTCGGGAGCAGTATCAAGCATTGAGGAGAAAAATTGGTGGCACTGCGAAAGATTACTGTGAGTGAATCGCCTGTGTTGCTGCCTGACCATGAAGGCGGCATTCAACTGCTATGTTTAGTTTCCAATCAAGTGATTGGAAATGCTACTGCTGCAATATCTATACAGAAAGAGGAAAGACACATTTCACTTCAGTTATTGCACTTCATCCAAAAAGACAGCAGGGGAATGCTCAACACACTCCTGCATATGCTAGTGATTTCTTCCAAATCTCGTTTCCTGTTCCAAATGACTGGGATAGAAATTGCAAATGCATGCTTCACAATATTTGGAGCTAGTATCAGATATTTACATACTGTGTCTGTTGTTTGCCCTCACAGTTAAGGAGTGGGTTGAGGAGGAGCGCGTTGAGAACAGTAAGCAGATCATCTGAAGAGAAATGTCATCAGACTTGAAATCGCCCACAAGTCCAAAGCATATTAGCCATCCTGGTCTCCAGATTGCACATTTTGTTTTCAATACCTTCAAGCTTGGTACTTACTTGGCTTACCATCATGCCCCTTTATGCCTGCAGCATACTACAAGCCCGACTCCATGCAAGGCACTGTCCCGTACCTCCCACTGTTGGTAGGTGTTGTGTTTGCTGTATTGGGAGCCACTGTGGTGGTGGTGCAGCAGACAGGAGGTAACTAAAGGCAGTGAAACATGTTTGAAACTGAAGAATATCATTGAGGGACTGCATGCCAAGTGGGGAGATGAGTGTGTCAGGTCTGATGTTGCTTGGTTCACATATCACCGGGAATGTTATGAGGAAGGTTTGCATTTTAAGCCAAGGAGAAAATGAGAAATCTTCCTAGGTTGTAATTTTGCATAAGTCAGTTTCTATTTTGAATTTTGATA
The DNA here is from genome assembly GCA_002335675.1 of Chlamydomonas eustigma. Taxonomy (NCBI): domain Eukaryota; kingdom Viridiplantae; phylum Chlorophyta; class Chlorophyceae; order Chlamydomonadales; family Chlamydomonadaceae; genus Chlamydomonas; species Chlamydomonas eustigma. Next base: position 10,626 of record BEGY01000284.1, on the reverse strand, counting down.
ATGAAGAGAATGCAAGATACTAAGGTTAAGTGATTTTTTGAGACTTTTTCATTTTCCATTTTCTATGTTTAGTGATGATTTGGTCCTTGCATAGATTCCGAGGTTATGTTTGAGAAAATTAGTGTTTACCTACTTTCAGAATGGCAAATACGTCATGGTGCCTAGATACCTACTGTATTGTGCCATTTATCAGACATAATACATATATTTGTATGGATTAAAGTCTGCTATGATTTGCTTATCTGTACCTGTTTGCGAAAGATGTCCACACTTTACGGTTGCTTAACCCACACGACATTGGCTTCAACGTCTGATACATTTTTTGTGAGAAGGTTAATCATGATCAGAGACTTAGTATGAAGTATGATTACCCCTGAGCAGACAAAACTATCCAGGATACCTACGTTAACATTTCAAGCACCTTCCAATCATTCACAGTCATTATCTTTACATGTGAATACGGCTACAGAGAACTTTCCAACTGTTCCAAACTGCAACATCACTCGACACAGTAATGATGGTTCAACCTACAGTGACGATAGGCGGAGTGTCATCTCTGCCGGGAGCACTATTAATGTGGCTCGGGGATCGGGACTGCCCCTGCCGACGCGGTCCCTTCATGGTGGGCTGTTAGGTCATTCAACCTCCCTGCATCCTACGCCTATGTCTAGGAGCACCCAAAGCCTGCGATCCTTGGCACCTAAGATGCAATCCTTCAAGGATGTACATCAGCTGGTAGACCATGCTACTACAAGCTCAGAGCCTCCAAGTAGGATCTTCTCTGGAGCCTCTTCCCCTCGCCCTCACACTCCGTCGCATGACCCTAAGGTCTCCCCACTTGATGCAATAGGAGCATCATCATGGAATACCACGCCTCCTGGACTCTCTCTCTTACATAAACCAGGGGCCAAGCAAATTCTAGAAGATCATGTTGATGAAGAGGATGACCAAGAGGACTTCTCCAGTAGGAATTCTCAAAGCCTCAACCTGAGGGGAGGGGTGCAGAGGGATAAAAGTGGCATTACAGTAGCAGTGCGCATGAGGCCTCTTAGGTATCACTTTAGGGGTGTTTTTTGACATAAAATCAATCAGAGATTAGAATGCTTGAATGTCATGATGACCAGGTTGAGATCAGTAATTGCAGATATTGTATTTTTGAGCTAAGTGGTGCAAGCTTCTATAAGCCTAAAGGATCCTCTCACACACTGGCTAGCCTGGCATTGCGTCTACTGCGCTTCTTCCTTGCTGGTTCCTCCTCAAATGTTTGTCAAAAATGTATATGTCAATTTCAGAGTCTGAGCAACAGAGGTCCCTCTATGAATGCATGCGTAGTGAGAAGGAGAAGCACCGTGGAGATCACACTGCTTGGGGGATTGACCATCAACAGAACATTGGGCAGTATGATAAGAGTGGGAAATTCATCCCGAAGTTCCATTATGATACTGTTTTTGGCCCAGAGTCAAGCAACGGGGAGGTGTACAATGCGATCGGCAAGCCTCTAATTGGACCTGCCTTGCAGGTGCATTGAACTACTTTAAAGCATAAGGACTCTTAATATTGCTGTATTAGTTTTGCTGGCTTTGTGTATAAAGCTGCTCCGCCATCACTGGAGCATCCATAACATCACACTTCTGCATCACTCTTTTCATGCGAAGGGTATGAATGGCACCATATTTGCGTATGGTGTGACGTCAAGTGGTAAGACACACACCATGATTGGCTCTGATGTGGACCCCGGGATAGTCCCCACCATCATCCAGGATTTGTTCACCACCATCAGCAGCAGTACTACTACAGCAGGGACTGGTGGCGGTACAGTCATCAAGCACTGTGTCCATGTAGCAATGATGGAAATCTACAATGAGGTGGACGCATCCTCTCTAAGCAGCTAATATAACCAGTTTAGATTGTGAATCAATGGCAATAATAAATGAATGCCACCTCACGAATCTGACTCCTGCTGACACTGTTTCTTCTGTATCCTCCACATGATGGTTGTTCAATGTTATGGCAGGTTGTATCCTCCACATGATGATGGTTGTTCAATGTTATGGCAGGTTGTATGATAACCCCATTAAGCAAACTCTACTACTCAAAAATGAAACACATTACCAGAAGATGAAACTTGAACTTAAGGCTGTTGTTGCGTGAGGCTGGTAGTGAAAAGGAGATGATGAGTAGCTTTTGCAGTACACACGTAAATCTGCATTTGAAAGTGGACCCTTATGGTGTAGCTCCACTAACATATTGGATTCCTGATAGTGTTGCTCCACAATTATAATATTGGATTCATTGGATGTTTGCAGGTGTTGAATGATTTATTAGATCCTAGCCATGTGAATCTCAAGGTGTGGGAGGATGCTAGCAGAGGTGTTGTTGTAGAGGGTCTACAAGAGGATGAGGTGACCACGGCAGAGGATGCTCTGGAAGCACTGGCAAGAGGAGAGCAGCACAGAAAGGTGAGCGCTTTTAGCAGGGTGATGGTGGAAGGGTGATGGTGGTAGGGTGATGGTGGTAGGGTGATGGTGGAAGGGTGATGGTGGAAGGGCCTGAGTTGTAAAAGGACTAGCCTCTGATCTGCAGAAGACAATTTGCTGCCTTGTATATTGGTGCGGGTATATTGATTCAAATCTTCTTCAACAACTTAGCAGTGATTCACCACTGTATGCACCGATATGCGCACAGGTTGGGTGCACTGCTTTCAATGAAGATAGCAGCCGCAGCCATACAATCTGCAGGCTACGAGTTAGGACCTCTGCTGCTGCTGCATCAGCGACAGGAAGGTCTACCAGCTCCACCCTGTGCCTCATAGATCTGGCTGGATCTGAGAGCGCCAAGGTATTCTTGAATGCTTGAGAATTCGCTAAGCATGATGGGCATAGGCCCTAGCTATGGAGAAGCTCAGGTCGCAGGCATGGATGATGAGTGGGATATGCTCTAAACCCTACACCTTATAACCTTATCCTGCTATTGTTGCCTTCAGGCCACTTCCTCCCGTGGTCAGCGCATGGAAGGCTCTTTCATTAACAAGTCCCTTCTCACCCTTGGAACGGTCATCAATAAGCTGGCTGCAGGGCATGCCTCTCACATCCCCTTCAGAGACTCCAAACTCACACGTCTCCTTCAGGTGAGATTTCATGTATTGGCTTCATGACTGCAGTGCAGTGCAGTGCTTTTCAGGTGACTTGTCTGATCATATGTTCGACCATGTCAAGAATTTGAAGTACATCCTTGGATTTAGTGTTCAGGCAGTGTCCCGAGGAAGCAGCAAGTTGTCTTGATTTGTTAATGAATCTTGAGAGAGCCTCTTGTGTCTTTAATTTGCTTCTACTTCAGAATTCCCTGTCTGGTTCTGGTGCCCGCATTGCTATCATCTGCAACATCACGCCAGCTGCGGCTCAATCAGAGGAGACAGCTAACACCCTCAAATTTGCAACACGCGCAAAGCTGGTGCGGGTTGCGGTAGGCGTGAATGAACTGGTATTAGGAGATGCAGTACTAGTTAGGCGGTACAGGGCGGAGATCAGGGAGCTAAAGAAGCAGGTCTCCCTACTTCAGGCAGCGTTGTCAGCTACCTCCCAGCACCTTAAGTCTAGTGGCATGACACCTACAGCTAGTGTGAACGGTGATGTGGATGTGGATGGATTGGGAGGAGCCGAGTTGACAGGAGGTTGTGAGTCTCATATTGTGGCAGATGGCATGATAAACCCTGCTGCACCGCCAGAGAACCGGCCTGCAGAGTTGAATGCTCTGAGGTACCGTTTGGAGTTGGAACGCAAAGCAAGGGAGCAGCTGGAGCAAGAGAAGTCGACGTTGGAGGCGAGGTTGGGGGGGATAACGCGGCTGCTGCTGAGAGACAGTCAGTTCATGGCTGGGGGCATCCAGGTAAGTACCTGGACATGACTTTAAATGACATCAATCAACATGATTATTTGTGGCCGTTTTTAAATGTTGTCATTTGGCAGTATCTTGACAATAGTGTGGCGCCGTGAAGGCACATAAGGTCATGGATTGTTGCCTAGAGACTGCAAGCAGCAGTATTTACTTGCATTGCCTTATGTGTGCTCGTCATGAGAGACACATTATGATGAGGAGATGAATGACCTTATCATTGTAACATGCTAAGGAGCGCTTCGTTCCTATTAATACCATTAAGGCTGTTTGACCTCATATCGTTGCTTGAACCATGAAGCTGTGGTAGACAGTAGCAGTCTGAATGTAGGGTATGTGTACAACAGGGTATCTAGTTTTTCGCATGGTGAAGTGATGAAGCCACTCATTTATCCCTTGTCGTTCCACACTTCCAGGCCAGGATTGAAGCCATCAAGGCTGGCAGCTCCATTCATACCTGGGACACTTCTGATGCCCCTGTGGCTGCTGGCAGCTCCATTCATACCTGGGACACTTCTGATGCCCCTGTGGCTGCTGGCAGCTCCATTCATACCTGGGACACTTCTGATGCCCCTGTGGCTGCTGGCAGCTCCATTCATACCTGGGACACTTCTGATGCCCCTGTGGCTGCTGGCAGTGACAAGAAGGTCAGTTTGTGTGTTGACAGGAGGGAGGTGAGGTCACATGGTACATGTATGAACCATCATGCTGGTGTGTTGACAAGAAGGAGGTGAGGTCACATGGTACATGTATGAACCATCATGCTGGTGTGTTGACAAGAAGGAGGTGAGGTCACATGGTACATGTATGAACCATCATGCTGGTGTGTTGACAAGGAGGTGAGGTCACATGGTACATGTATGAACCATCATGCTGGTGTTGACAAGAAGGAGGTGAGGTCACGTGCCGCATTCATTAACAGTGATGTTGGAATTAAATCAGCCGGAAGGTATTGTTTATTTTTACTTGCCGTCTAGAGGAGATCAAGAGGTCACAAATATTGTCTCTCATAACAGATCATAGCGACATCAACTTCACTTATCGTCTCCTCTCTGCTACAACTACAGCTACCTCTCTGCTACTACTGCAGCTCATCCCTATTACTCCCTTTCTATCCTCGTCATCTGCTGTCTGCTGCTCATCTGAATTTGTATCACTGTCCTCACTTGTCAGGACATCTTAGGTGGGAGATTATCAGGAGTCCATGATATTGGACAAACTTCGCCATATTCGGCATATGAGGATAAGCTTTGCAGCAGCGGTCCTTATTCTAATCACAGCGATGTGAGTCAAACTTTTGACAGATCTCATCAGGAAGGTGTGGGTGGGACCTCCCAGACCTCCGCTCCTGCATCTTCTAACATTGCAGCTCAGCATGCCTCATTGTTCAACCTGCCTCTGCAAATGTCGCCACAGCAAGACATAGGTGTATCTGCTGAGCAGCAGCTGCTTCAGGGCGATGTACAAGAGGAGGATGGTTCTGCAGAGCTATTGGCATCCATCATGGCCATGCAGGTACCATAGATAATTAAAAATAATAATAATCATGCCTTGAATAGAGCAGTTTTGTGATGCACGACATCTCCTGATCATGAATGGCTGCCATGAGATATCAGGAAGTAATGACTGAAATGAGATATCAGGAAGTAATGGCTGCCATAAGATATCAGGAAGTAATGACTGAAATGAGATATCAGGAAGTAATGGCTGCCATAAGATATCAGGAAGTAATGGCTGCCATGAGATATCAGGAAGTAATGGCTGCCATGAGATATCAGGAAGTAATGGCTGCCATGAGATATCAGGGAAGTAATGGCTGCTATGCACATTGCATTGGTAGGAGGAGCTTGCAGAATCAAGTCTGGCTATCCTCTGCAATGGCCAGGACAGAGGTGCCTCTGAGGTCTCACATCATGAGCGTAATGCTAGCATGGCGAGCATCATCAGCCCTCGGGGCAGCGTTCAAACCGGCAGTATTCTCGGGGAGGGTGACAAAGACCTTGAAATACAGGTGAAGGAAGGTTCCTGCTTTAGATAAGATGTACTGCTGTAATATATGAGGTACATGGGGAGGGTGACAAAGACCTTGAAATACAGGTGAAGGAAGGTTCCTGCTGTAGATAAGATGTACTGCTGTAATATATGAGGTACATGGGGAGGGTGACAAAGACCTTGAAATACAGGTGAAGGAAGGTTCCTGCTGTAGGTAAGATGTACTGCTGTAATATATGAGGTACATGGGGAGGGTGACAACACAGTAGGTATGTACTTATTACAGCAGATCATGAACCTATGAATGGCCCTTAAAATTTTCTGTCTTATAGCTTTATTCCATCTCCCAGTATCTCAAGTTGTGCCAAGGCACTATACAATCTCAGCTCCTGAGCAGATAGTTCTAGTGTGACCACGATGTGACAACAAAATGCACTTCCTACATTCACAGCTCTCTGTATAATAACTGATAGCAAGTTTGAGTCTATTGAAATTATTGAAATTCCTGTATTGATGTTGAGCCTCAAGAACAGTACGCAGTAGCTGTGATTTGATTCGTCTTGTTTCACTGAAAGGTGCTCCTGGCTGATCGTGAAGTCCTACAAGACCAGATCGTGGAGACAGAGCTGCAGAATGAGCAGCTGAGTGCTGAAAATGAGCAGCTTAGGCAAGAGATGCAGACCTTGAGTCTTGAGAAACAGAAGGTAAAAATAAGAAGAACAAGTCTTGTACTGCTGTAGTTCGTGAAACAGCAGGCTGCATAGCGTGAATAATCCACAGGTATGACATATTTATAACATGGAAGATAAAACAAAGAATTTGTGGACTGCTGTGCAGCAGCATTGTTAGGCGATGTTGAAAGCTGTTGTAGATGTTATGACATGATGCTTGGTCTGTGGTTGTTGCAGACACGTCGTGTCTTGAGAGAGCTGGAAAGTGACATGGTTGCGCTGCGGAGCTTTAAGAACCAGAAGCAGCAGGAGGTGGATGAATTAGGTCGTCAGAACTTGCAGCTTCAGGAAGCTCTCCAGGTGGCTACCGGTACTGCTGGGCCTTCTCCTGTTGGCCCTCTGAATCTTGAGCAGCTGGGGGAGCTGCAGCGTCGTGTGGCAGCAGCAGCAGCAGGGGGGCTGATGGGGAACAGCAGCGATGGACATGAGGTGCTAGGGGGTGGAGTGATGCAGCTAGTGCAGCAGCAACCTGCACAGGTGCAGGCACGCCTGGAGCAGCTGGAGAAGCTAGTGGCAGGTGCCATGGCAGCGTCAGTGGCGCGTAATGTAACGCTGGAGGCAGAGCTTCAAAGGATACGACGGCATCATCATCATAATAGTCAAGCGTCGTTGATGGCTGCTCCTGATGCTGCTGATGCGCGGTCTGGAAGCAGCGGCAGCAAGCTTCCAGTACTTCCAGTGTGGCAGATGACCACAGTGCCGTCGCTGGAATAGTGTCATCGCATGTCCCCTGCTATCGAGCTAGGTTTCAGGTAATCCTACAGCTCACCTTCTCCTTGTTAAAGACCTAAGTAATAGACACGGTTTTTTAAACTTTTTTATATAATGCAGTCAATCACGTCATAGCAGGGCCAATTTTGCTTGTTCCTTATTCTACGCTCCGTTGGCAGTTACAGTATCAGTAGTAACAGTGGAACTCGATTTACAGTTCAACTAAAATTATTCTTCCTACATCGTTGAAGAATCAAATATTATTATATGACAGTCTCATTATTCATAATTACATCTTCTGTATTTGTAGTATTTGTAACCAAGGATTAGATTATATTGTAAACTAGAATCGGACCTTAAGGAGTCCTTCTTAGTACTACTTAAAGCTGTTTCTTATTCAATCATGTAGTCGTTATTTAATGTATCATCTCTTTCGGGTAGTTGCTTGTGGGTGACAAAAAGGCCGCATATTATTACATGCCAGTAGTTCATACAGCAGGCTATTAGTGTCAGAAATGCGTAGCTGCAGATGTTAATATCATTACAGTTGACCAATCATTGAACGTGGAACAGAGAAATAGTGCACCAAGCAGTATATTTAGAAAACTTTAAGGAGACGCTAGAAATGAAACGACAGTAACTTTTTAGATGAGACTTCACGTCGCATGCAAAAAAGTGACATGAGATTGATTGAAATTATTTTAAGTGCCAAAATAGCCGTAGTTCAGATAGCAGGTACATCTTAAGCAGACAGCAGAAGATTGATTGAAAGTATTGACATGGTTGTAGAAGTGAGCGTCACTTCACTCCCTAAACATTTGAAACAGTCGAACACCCTGCTAATTCACTGAATATCATGAGTGAGTTACATAGTTTACAGAAACCATCATTGCATGAGGACATGACTTTTCCTACTGTTCTCCTGCTCACACAGTAGCAGCAGGGTTGGCAGCAGGGTATACTCTGCATCATCTCCTACTGGGCAGAAACGCTGTAAGAATTTCTAATGTACAAAGAGTCCAGGCCCTCTCTCTCCTCGACATGTAACTAACAAAAGGTTGTCTCTTATCATCAATCAAGCCATCAGCATGAGGATCATGCATGTAGTAGCCTTTTTAGTTGGAACCTGCCTCCTCAGCCGCTACTTGCGCTACAGCACTTGACTGTACAACTTCAACATTCTCAGCAATGGCTTGAGGTTTACTGGGAGGGTCCAGGGAAATGGATAGGTCAGAGGCCCTACCCTTTTTCAAGTGGGATCGCGGCCGTTGACTTTTTGATTCCATTGCAAACTTCATGGCAGTTGAGTGCAGGCCCTGCACCACGACAGCACAGGAGTGGATGAGTATAATGTCCATGGTATGAACACAGCACAGGTGTCATAGAGATTCATGTCCATGGTATGAAGCTGCTCACTAAATAAGCCGTCAGAAATATGCAGTATTCCACGTTTGTGGCACAATCACTCTTCTGGAAGCTAGAGAGCAGCTACATGCAAAACTAGGCACTAGGGCAAAATAGTAGCGCTCCGTGAGGAGGTACAGCCGAGCTAGAACCAGGCAGTACAACGTACACAAGAGTGTTTAATTGCAAGGACAGAAAGACTTTTATCATCCATAACATTCAATTTCACAAGTTCAGACTACTACTATCCCCAGCGAAGTCAGCCTGAACTTGATGTAGCAGGAGGTGAATAGCAGGTTCCTTCATTCAATACCTGTGCAATCTCTTCAGCAGTCCACTCTTGAATGTAGTAGTCCTCCTCCGTCACTTCAGGGTCCCCAGGAAACAACATGCCCCCCCACATGGGGAAGTGGATGAACAGCAGAGACAGGGGGATGATCAGAATGGTGACACCCATCCATTTTAGACCCGCTGGTACAGTGAAGCTGAGGACAAGAGCATGAGATCAGAGAGAGTGCATGAGAACAATGAAGTCAGCTGAGGTACCTGAGAGTGTCGTGAGAACAATGAAGTCAGCTGAGGTACCTGGGAGCAGGCTAATACCTCTGTCAGAAACGGTTTGAAGACCATGGGATACATTCTCTTGAAGACCTCAGAAAATCCAAGGGGCTGCTTTATTACATGCTCACCCCTTGCTACATCCTCCACAAGTACTTGTTTTTTCATATCTGACTGTTAATTGTTCGTGCATGCAATCATCAAAACAAGCATGGTCTCAGCTGCATTTTAATGACGACAGTATCTATACCTCATCGACTTACTGGGGTTTACACCTTACATCAGCTACATCAGCTACATTTTAATGACAACAGTATCTATACCTCATCCACTTACTGGGGTTTACACCTTACATCAGCTACATTTTAATGACAACAGTATCTATACCTCATCGACTTACTGGGGTGAAGCTTCAGAACCCTGGAAGAAGGCTAGCTGTGTAATGATGGCCCCCACATTCCCTCCAGCTCCCACTAGACCAGCCACACCACCGTAAGCACGGCGTGATACAAATGGCACCACCCCATAGTTTGCACCACACGCTTGCTGGCAGAAGATGGAAAATATGATCATGGTAGCAATGGTGCCAGATAGATTGAGGCTCAGTGAGGACATAGCTATGCAGAAAGCACCAGAGAGCAGTTGGATGATGAAGATGACCCACAAGCGTCCCCTTATGCCAAAGCGGGTAGCCATGAGGTCTGACAGCGCACCTCCGCTGGCTCTTGAGAACAGGTTCATGAGTCCAAACATGGCACCAAGACCACCAGCTAGAAGATAGAACAAGGTGAATGCACACAACTCATCAATTAAACCCTAACATGGCGCCAAGACCACCAGCTAGAAGATAGGACAAGGTGAATGCACACAACTCATCAATTAAACCCTAACATGGCGCCAAGACCACCAGCTGGAAAATAGAACAAGGCGAATGCACACAACTCGTCAATTAAATCCTAACTCAACAGTTGTTGACAACTCGACATATCTACAGAACTTTAGTAGACTGAACTTCATAGCAACTGCCAAGACTCAACTTCATTGACTTCAAATCTTCTAACAGCATCACTACACTCTTCATATGATGACTATTTTCCATCATAGTAGTGACATAATATAATACAGGTCCATAGTAGTGACATTATATAATACAGGTCCATAGTAGTGACTACATTATAATACAGGCGGGAGGATATCAGAACTCACCAGTTACAAGACTGAGCCCAAACTGGTCATACAAGTAAAGAACAATGATGTTGTCCACAGTGAGCTCCACTCCAAAGGAGAAACCATAGCACAAAGCCAGGATCCAGGATCTGTAGTTCCCTAGGGCACACTT
>BEGY01000283.1:2577-14652 GCA_002335675.1 Chlamydomonas eustigma | reverse complement strand
GAGTATTTCATAAATGAATGAACAGACTGTGGTTCAATTATTTCATGGTTTGCATGGCCTCTCTTAAGGAAACATTCATTGCACGTCCAGGCAGATCTATTGCTTTGTCCCGGATGTTGTTTGAGCCTGCATAAGATCATTTTCTTAATCATGACATGTTTTTGCTTAAGTCATCAATCTTCTCTGAATTGTTTCCTTCTGAACTTTCTTCCCTTAATTAGAAACTGGATGTGGTGATCAATGCTCTTGACAACGTGAATGCTCGCTTGTATGTGGACTCGAGATGTGTGTACTTTGGCAAGCCCTTGCTGGAAAGTGGTACCCTGGGTCCTAAGTGTAACACCCAGATGGTGATCCCCAACATGACTGAGAACTATGGAGCAAGCCGAGATCCCCCAGAGAAGCAGGCGCCCATGTGCACAGTGCACAGCTTCCCTCACAACATTGATCATTGTCTCACCTGGGCAAGGTAGAAATGGACAGTGCTAACTGTTATTTACATGTTGTTATCTCTTCAAGGAGTCTCTATCAGCTGAATAATTGCCTCCTGACGTTCATAATCAGAAGCACAACATTGGCATTCTTCTGCCCTGTAACACAAACAGTTATAAGATGTATTGCAGGCTGTGTAACAGTCACAAATTAGGGGGGAATTGTTTGCTCTCATTCTAGTGATGGAACATCTAATGTTGTGAGATTGCAGAACTAACATAATTAGATCTACTGCATCCTCTGCAGGTCTGAGTTTGAGGGTCTGCTCGAGAAGGCTCCAAGCGAAGCCAATACCTACCTGGCTGACCCTGTCAAGTACCTTGCCGCCATCCGTCAGAATCCTGATGCAGCAGCTAGGGAGCAGCTGGAGAAGGTGGTAGACCTGCTGGTAACCAACAGGTATGTGTTACCGTATTCCTGAGGTCTTAGTTAAAGGCCAGACACATGCAGAAACACTGAGTACTAGCAAGTAGATGTTCTGTGTTAATGTGGGTGTCTCCATATTCGACATGAATACAATTCATCAGAGTGTAAGGTACTGCTTCTACTCAGTCTTCATATTTATAAAGCTCTTTCTTAAGTCAAAAGCCTGATGCTGGTTTCTGGTCAGAGTAAAGAGCTTTGAGGATTGTGTGGCCTGGGCTCGCTTGCACTTCCAAGAGTACTTCCACAACCGTGTGGCACAGCTGACCTTTACCTTCCCCGAGGATGCAACCACTTCCACAGGAACACCCTTCTGGTCAGCACCCAAGCGATTCCCCAAGGCGCTAAACTACGACCCTAAGGACGAGTCTCACGCTTCCTTCATGCAAGTGAGTTTCGAGCTGCTGGCATGGGTAAAAGTCCATTTTAGACAATCCAAACATATTTGATAGGGTGCAGGTGTCTTAATGAACGAATACTCGTTACCTAAGTACTGCATACATTAGTATGTATGTCAGGACTGGCTAACTTCCCATGGAATGGCGTGCCAGACTATATAGAGCGAGGTCGGGGCTCTATTTATGTCTTAATCTTCCTAGTCGTTGCAAAAGAAAGGAGGGTTTAGTGGCTGTACAAATTCTGTTTCAACACATCTTGGATCATCACATCTGACTTGTATGTGGATTGCTGTGTCAGGCTGCTGCCATCTTGAAGGCAGAGATCCACGGCATTCCCCGCCCTGCTTTTGCTGAGTCCGCTGCCAAGGTAGCTGAACAAGCTGCCAAAGTCCATGTTGATCCTTTTGTACCTCGCAAGGGTGTACATATTGAGACAGATCCCAAGGCAGAGAAGAAGGCGTCTTTACCTGTATCAGCTGATGATGAGAGCATCATCGAGGGATTGATCTCCAAACTGGAGAGCACCAAGGCAGCTCTACCAGCAGGGTACAAACTGAACCCTGTGCAGGTATGAAATCTGTGCAGGTATGAACCCTGTGCAGGTATGAAATCTGTGAAGACAGTAATTAATGTACATGCCTTAAGAGAAGAAAGTCAGGAGATGATTCTTGTTACGGCCTGTAGTGTAAACAGTGCTGATGCTCTACATGTGGACCTGCATGCATTGTTAGAGATGCTGAGCACATGTGTTAACAGTGCTGATGCTCTACACGTGGACCTGCATGCATTGTCAGAGATGCTGAGCACATGTGTTAACAGTGCTGATGCCGTACATGTGGACCTGGTTGCATGTACAGAGATGTTGAGCACAGTGTCTTCTTGATTATGACAGTTTGAGAAAGATGATGATACCAACTTCCACATGGACTTCATCTCTGGCTTGGCAAACATGCGTGCCCGTAACTACAGCGTGCCTGAAGTGGACAAGCTAAAGGCAAAATTGATTGCAGGGCGTATCATTCCTGCAATCGCCACTGCCACAGCAGTGGCAACAGGTGAGAAGTTGTTAATTCTCGGCCTTCAATCTGTGAGATGAACATGCGACAATCATACTCGTGATCAACTACAGTCACAGAGAGGCAGCGCCCATAAAAACATCAGAGCATGCAGTTCATGATTCTCAAAACAGTGTTGCTCAGTGTTGCTGCTGGTTACTTAACCTTCTTGTCTGAAGGGCCATGTTTTTGTGTCTCTCCAGGCATGGTATGCCTCGAGCTGTACAAAGTTGTTGCTGGCGACAAGAAAATTGAAGACTACCGCAACACATTCGCCAACTTAGCCTTGCCCCTGTTTGCAATGGCTGAGCCCATAGCCCCTAAACAGATGAGATACAAGGAGCTGAATTGGACTTTGTGGGACAGATGGACTTTGGAAGGGGATCTGACTGTGCAAGAGGTGAGAAGTTTGGGGTTTGGATTAGCGCNAACTTATATTAGCCTACCTTTCAAACACTTCGCTTCCTGACCTCAACTTTTGTGTGGATGGAGGTGACTTCATACAGTCTAGGTGCCAATATTATGTCAGGGCTTGGTGATCTAGTATTGACTCTATGGATAAACATGCTTCATTGTTAGGTTCTTGACTGGTTTGAGGCGAAAGGTCTGACTGCCTACAGCATCAGCTGTGGACAAAGCCTACTGTACAACAACATCTTCCCTAAGCACAAGGAGCGCCTAGGAAAGAAAATGAGTGAGCTTGTGGGATCTGTTGCAAAGATTGAGATTCCCTCTTGGAGGGCTCATTTCGATGTGGTAGTGGCTTGTGAGGACGAAGAAGGAGAGGACTTGGATGTGCCATTGATTTCAATCAAGTTTAGATAGACATTTACCACGCAACTCAATACTGTCATGTATTGAACTCAAACGAAGTTAGAGGTGCCGCTACTGGCCTCTTAATGTTACAGTGCCCAAAGCAAAGCTACTGAGGTCTCATCCCTCAAACTTCCACAAATACTCTTTTCAAAAAGGCTTAAAAGTAGTCAACCTACCTACTATTCGCAACCATTCTTCAGGACATGAAAGAACATCAGTTGAGTGAAGAAATCAGGTGCATTGCTCATGCGGATGATTCTCTCTCCCCAATGCGGGTGTCAATCGCCACAGCCTCGCCTAATATCTTGCCTTTTCTGATTCAACTTGCTCTACAAGCTCACTAAGTCTTCCGATGAACTTAAGCCGGAAGGACGCAATTGATACTTGTACCCTCTTGGATAGAAGTACAGCCTCTTTCAGCTGCTCTTCTGACATTTTATCTTCCTAAAAAGCACAGAAACAAGAAGCTTCTGCAGGGCTCTTATAACTTAAGCTGGTTATACCAGGAATGCATATAAGTTATTCACGACATAAGACATTGTGAATGTTCTGGATGGTCATCTGAAGGGTCTAGTTTTCAGAAATACGGAGAAATCAAAAGCAGGCAACCATGATTTTAAAAAGCCTGGAACTTCATACATGTTATAATGTTTAATAGACTATGAGATAATACAAACTATGTCATAAGAACATGTTATCAGTAAAAGAAGACGTGAATGCATGATTCTACCTTCTCTCCACCGAAACATTTTCTGCATCCAGCCATACTGACCAGGTGCTGTTGTACAACAGTAGGGTTCCAGTACTGTGAGGCACGTTGGAATGCCCTGCATGGGAATAGAGAGAAGTCCACAGCTCTGATGTTTCATGATTTAGTGCACACAGACAGAAAGCCATGATAACTAAAGGAGTCAAAATAAGAAGTTTACAAGTGATCCTGCAGGCAGCAACTCTCCTTGGGATTCATTAGCCTCCTTCGTACATCTCACCTAGATTTTTGTAAGGATCTCAACTGAGATCTAAAGTTCTGTTCTCTTGAATGTTGTATGGCTTCTCTGTGCTCACTGGCTGCGATACTCTGCTGACACCTCTGGCAGTACCCAAGCAGAGGGTGGTTTAGCAACACACATTTTGGGGAAAATATTCTTTTGCAAACATGACCTTTGGCTTTAAGATCTAAAATAGGGACTTATTTCAATATTTTATCTCCTTATAATTCTTTTTAAAACATTTTTATTCCATATAGGTAATAATAGTGCATTATCAGGGGGGCCTGGAAGTGATGAAGCCCCACACCTGTATCCTTACGCTTAATCTCTGCAGATTTCTGTCTAATTTGAATTTCTCAAAATGTCGTCTTATCCGGAACTCTGCCTTAAATGCACTGTAGCTGCATATCATCTCAGCATTACGGGCAAAAGTGGAATCATACCGCTTCCTCCAAAGCTCGTCACATGCCGTTACTGATACGTTTAATTTTCTACAAGCCGTTGACAAGTGTAATAAATCATGTATCCCTAACACAGGCTGCATCAGTACCAAAGACAGCAGATCGTCGGGTAATAGCAGCAGTGCAGACATATTTTATTCTTTCAAGGACTGCAGAATTTACGCATTTCCCATGTCCAGGCGTTCATCTCGTAACTGATTTTGTACTGCAAGAGGTTTAGGTCTCGAGCAAATTGTTGTTTGACTCTGAACTTGGTCAACACAGGAAAATACCCGGCCACAAAGCTATTGAAATTTCTCAATCTAAAGTGAAAATTCTTCCTTGCGAACACATGTTGCTCAAAGTTCGAAAATATAGTACAGGCGCAGCGTTTTTTCATGATACCTCGAAGCAGGTACATTGGTCCACTTTTAATGAGACTCTACCTATTTTATTGCGCATTGTAGGGCTATGAGAAAATCTCAATCCCTTCCCTTCTAGCATCTTCCTTCTCTCTTTTTACAGGTCCATAACTCTTCTGATAGAGTTCAGAGACCAAGTGACTGCAGGTGCTACCCGGCAGTCAATGACAGGCATATGGTGCACTTGCCTGGGTTGACAACCTCCTCAAGGAGCACTTTTCTCACGAGCATGAGCAGGGCAAAGCCTGTGCCAAAGCAGTCTTTGGCAATGGATGCATTTGGATTGCAGGCCCCGTCTGTCCTAGAAGAAGCTCATCTCCATATCTCTCTTTTTGCTGATCAGCAGAAAGAAATATTCCAGCAGACAGTCAGCCACTTCTGTGAAGCATCCCTGGAGATATTCCGCGTCAACGCCCAGGCATTGATCCTTGCATGGGAAAACCTTGTGACATATATTGTACATAACTTGGGGCTAATAAACAGCAAAGCTAGATCGTTAGGCATTGAGACAGGACTCCTCTCAGACCCGCCCCAAACTGGACAAGAGCTTGTAACATATCACTCTGACAGCATCACACAGAGTAGCATCAGTTCAGCTCTGGCTATTGGCAGCACAACAGAGGTCAAGGGATGGGAGGGACAGGATGCATTCGAGGTGGTACCTGAAGTATGTACCGCTCACATGTACCGGCAATCTCCTCAACACCAATTAAGTGGAGAGCCCTCGTTGCATTCCGTTTACTCACAGTGCACTGAAAGTAGAACATCTACATCCTACCAGGTGAGGTCTTGATGGAACGCTTTGATTGTAATTTATAAGCACATATGGTAAATTATCAGACATACGCTACGCGGATTTTCCTTCCAGTTCAGTTCTTTTTGAGATCAAGCGTCTGATGCGTTACTGTTTCTCCTTGAACATAAGCCTTTTCATAAATAAATAAAGCTTATGCTTATTATACTGCTTGCATGTGGTGGGTTGACTGTAGGGGCTGGTTGGGAATCCGCTCTTAAGGTGTCTTACTCTGTTTGCCCTTTTGTTCACACTATCCTTGCCGAGAATATGGAGGTCTTATAGTATTGAGAAGGCTCGACAAAGAGAACTGAATGAGCTCATGCAGCTTAATGCAACAGGGCTGAAGAAACAGAAAAAAGTGAGCCTTCAGTGTTATGATTATTTATGAGATTTTCATACCTAATCAATATTTACAATAATGTAGTCGGCCTCTGACATCTGTCACTTGATTCTTCTGATGTTCCTGCTCATGAGCACGACCCTTTAATCCTGTTTGACAAGTACTGCAGCATGTGTAAGTATTGTGTTGTCGTGTAGAGGATGCAAGACATCCTGTCGGTGGAGAGCCACAAGCTAGAGCAATCTGATATTCTGGTAAGTAAAAAAGAGGTGCAATCCCTTCATCTTGAATCAGGTGCAGAAATCATTGTGATGCAAACATGGATAGCAAGGGAACTTTATGGGTCTGTTGACTGTTGACTGTCATTGATCATGACACACCTGTGTCATAATAGCTGGGTCAGCGTGCCGAGCGCATCAGGCCTTATAAATGTTTTAAATTGTGCAGAGTGATGGTGACTACCTAGACATGCAGCAAGTGGAAGCTGCCCCACCGTCAGGACAAGGGCGCAATGGCAGGCTGGATGGCAGCACCAATCGACAGTGGTCAGACTTTGTTGCAGCTAGCAAAGTTCAACAAGTGTCTGATGTGTGGAGCATGAAAGAGGCGGGTGCTGACACTCATCACAGGGCCACCAAGGCTCAATTGGAGGCCATGACTGCACGCTTCAGAACTGCAGCAGGTATAAAGATGATCTGTACATATGTAAATAGATATGACATAATAAGTGGAGTAGTGTATCTGGAAGTAGTAGTGAGCGTTCTTCCTCAGTAGTAGTGAGCGCTCTTCCTCAGTAGTAGTGAGCGTTCTTCCTCAGTAGTAGTGAGCGTTCTTCCTCAGTAGTAGTGAGCGTTCTTCCTCAGTAGTAGTGAGCGCTCTTCCTCAGTAGTAGTGAGCGCTCTTCCTCAGTAGTAGTGAGCGCTCTTCCTCAGTAGTAGTGAGCGTTCTTCCTCAGTAGTAGTGAGCGTTCTTCCTCAGTAGTAGTGAGCGTTCTGCCTCAGTAGTAGTGAGCGTTCTTCCTCTTCTGAGTTTTTGAGTCACTGCTAAGTTGAGCAGGAAGCTGGTCATATAGCTGTAAGGGGATCCATGTTTAAATTCTATGTTTAATGCTGCTGACAGTGTGAATGTCCTCTCCTCTCCTTTCAGAGAAAGCACCTATGAAGAAGGAGTATGTGTCTTTTGAGCAGCTATGCATGGGAGAAAAAGATTACGATTCTGGACTGGCAGACCGGGTTGCTAAACGGAAGGTAAATGGTACTGCACCTTTAACACAAATGGTAAATGGTACTGCACCTTTAACACAATTTTGTCCTCCTTTATCCAAATAATGAATTTATGCTGCCTTAAGTTACATTGACAGTAAGCAATAAGTTACATCAACACACACAGGGCAATATCCCTGCGAATGTAAGGCACTGTTCTCAGAGTCATGACATGGTGCCTACTTAACTCAAAATGACACTCTTTCTCGTCCTCTCTTTTTCATTCTAATCGACTCTCTGTTTGAAGTCTTACATCTGTCTGGATTGCAGGCACGTTTCCAGGGTCAGTTCTTGAACGATGAAGATGTTGGCCTCAAAGCTGCCCCCAAGAAACCTGTCAGTGCTTCTCTGCATGGTAACTATGGCAACCTTCGGTCGGGTGTTTCAGGCAGTGGTAGAGACTACCTACGACCAGATGCCTCTCAGGGAATGGAAGAGGGCCGGATGAATGATGGTGAGGACTCTCAGCTTGCAGCACGACGGAAACAGCTTGGGCTCGGGGAGGGACGGAGGGGAGGACGTATGGAGCCGATGACTGGGAAAGGATGGGATGTGTCATCTCAGTCATCTCACTTTGACACTCCTGCCCTGCTTGAGATCAAGCCCAAGAGGAGGGCTCACATGGAACCCGCCTCACATGCCTCAGGACTTCATGGACATCCTGTTGGAGCTTTGAATCATCCTGTAGGAGGCACTACATCACAGCCTAACAGCCATCAAGGAAGTAGCAGCAAGGCTATTTACCCTCCTGCCTCAAACGACTATCTTACGTCCCCTGAGGAAGGGAGTATGGCAGCGTCTAGTTGGTCCCCTGAGGAAGGGAGTATGGCAGCGTCTAGTTGGTCCCCTGAGGAAGGGAGAATGGCAGCGTCTAGTTTGTCCCCTGAGGAAGGGAGTATGGCAGCGTCTAGTTTGTCCCCTGAGGAAGGGAGTATGGCAGCGTCTAGTTGGTCCCCTGCAGAGCCAGTGGCTAGGCCTTCACAGCGTTCGCAGGTCAAGCTTGGGGAGTCGCTTCCTGGGGGCCAACCTGCCCCTGTGAGGATGCTCCTGAGCAGAGATGAAGCTTTCAGTGAGCTGGACCTTCAGCAGAGCCTGAGGTTGCGCAGTCATGTTAATTACCTGCACCCCTCAGTGCTTGCGGGCAGCAAGCCGTCTGACACATCTCCTGATACCAATGGTACTAGTCTTGACAGAACTGACAAAGCCTCGTCTTCACAATCCAATATTATGACATCAGGTGACAAGGATGGTCTACCAGCAGCTCATACAAAAGGATACATACAGAGCCAGAAGGCTGGAATGTTCAAACAGCCTCAGACTGTTGTAACATCAGATTTAAGGAGCCTTGCTACCAGGGGTACAGGAGCTGCTCAGGCGCCTCTACAGACCAGCGAAAAATGCCTTGGAGCTCAATTACAGGATGCTACTGCCAAATGCTCAGCCTCTGTGGAGGAGAACCCTAGGAATTCTGATGGTTCCAGGTTTGATTCTTCTGAGGCTCAGGGTCCACCCCTTCATCCAGCTTCTTCTACTTTGCCAACTGTAAGCATTGGGGCATTGCGGGCTGCATCTCGGACCAAGAATGAGGCAGAGCTTCACAGGCTAGCATCTCTCCAAGAGAGGCCCTCTCAGATCAGTACCTCTGTACCGCTAGAAGTAGAATCACCACCAGTGTTTGCATCAACACCAGATGGGCCGCAGGATGTCAAGAATGACAGCACTTTGAGTCGGTATCTGCGTCGCCCTCTGCCTAAGACTTAATATCATAATGTGATACAGCCTCTTAGGCAGTAGCTAGAAACACGTGTTGAGATGGAGACATGTGAGTTCATAATTGTCGATGTAATATGCTCTGCTAAGACATCTCATGTTAAGAGTTTATGAATGCAATGGGACAGATTATGCAAAACTTGAGATGAGCAGGTTTTTATTCCTCTTGTCTTTTAATCATCTCTGCCTAAACAAGTGAACTAGGACATCTTCTATAAAGCAGTGCCCATCGTCACCATGGAAACAGTACATATTTTGAAATGCCCTTGTAACAAACATGTGTAAAAAAAAGTTTGCTCTAGCAAAAAGTCTAGTATCAAAATTGAACGATTAAGGACTTCTTATAGCCCTGAAAAAATCAAGGTTGCAGAGAGGCAGCCAAACTCATTCTCCTAATTGAGAGAGCCATCATGAAATTTCAGGCCTGCTTTAAATGAACATCTAATTTTAAAAGATCACAAGAAAGAGTTAAAAGTTTTGTTGCATGCCACATCAGTACACTTTGGCGTAAACCTTGTCATCCAGGATCTTCACCTCATAGACTTTCAAATCTTGCTGTGGTTGATCTTTCTTAAGCAGGGACAATGCACTCCTAACCAATCCCTGGTTTGGGCACCACACCAGGACCTGCAGGGTGAAGCAGTAGGCAAACATCATGCTGAGAATAAACCATTGTTGCATGCTCTGCTGTACAGTATTGATTTCAAAATGACAAGAAATTTGACACTCCACCTTGCCAGTTTGCAAATCATACTGTGTGCCATCCAATGGGACTTCAACAACAGGTCGGCCATCAACTCCATCAAAGACCTGAGCCAAAAGGAAGCTTTGACATGCATCTTTTAAAAGATTCTCATAGCAATTTATTGTCAAGAATTTTTCAAATTGTCTTAGAAGGATACATGAAACTAGGTACTCGACTTCAATTCGTCAAACTTTAAAAGCATATCCTCAGACTTCAGGATTTTATCAAATTCAGAGCATTCAAATGCATCCTCCTAACTATCATGTGCAACCCATGTTGCAAGAGGAAATGGGTAAAGTACGTAAATTACCTTGGCATCTACCAGAGGGTATTTGAATGCTGTACTCAATGCATCACTACAGAAGATTTCCTCTTTGTGCAGATACATTGCAAATGCTTTACCACCAACTAACTCTACGCCTTTGACTGGCTTAGAAGCGAACAGACTGGACTTCAAGCCCATGGATCTCCATCCTTTCTGAGGGCTGACTGATTCAGGGATGTCAGCTGGAATGACAGTATTCTTGGAGACAGGCTTTGATTTTTTTGCTGGTCCAAATCCACCGCTGCTGTTTATTCTTAGATTTGCTCCTCTGCTGCTCGAGCATGATGAAAACGGCCTATGTCTGAGCCCTGGGCTTGCAGCAGTTGCTAACATGATTTACGCAGGAGAATCAAATTAGTTTAGAAAGTACTTTCTATCAGTAACTATTTTCTGAGCGTTTCATGGTTGAAGGTTGAACCACAAACCCTGAATGCATGGTAGAATGCAACTGACAAAAGGATATTTACAAAATAATGTCAAGCTGTTGCACTAATACACCGTCAACAAGGAGGTCCTCCGCAGGAGATTCTCTGTCAGTATGAGGATTCTCAGAATCATTTCTCAAGGGTCTTTGCACCGCTTTGTATCCTTTAAATTACCAATGTTATTTTTTCATAGTTGATGGTTCTTCTCGGCTTATAATGTCTACTCCTCGACACTCCTCCAAACGCGTGCGCTTTGTTTCAAGCCACCAGGCAGGCACTCCCACTCTGGAGAGCATAAGTGAATTGAATAATTGCCATTATCCAGAACAGCTCAGTTTCACTGTCAGAGTCAGTTGCCCAACGGGCAACCTCTCCAACGTCGCATACAACGCCAACGCATTGAGACCCTACTCTCTCTTAAATCCTACTCAACAGAGCTTTGCTTCACTCACAACGGCCATACCCTCATCAAAACTCTTATCTCCTCATTGGGTGTCTGCAGTGAGTGCTCAGGCCAGCACAATGGCCTCCCAAGTTACGACAGCTAGAGTTCTGAGCCTAGAGTCTTCTAGACAACGATTATCTCACGTTGAAGCAGAGGATGTTGGCACAGACATGAATTCATCAAAATTATCGTCCATATCAAATCAGCAAGATGAAGCACAATTAGAGGCAGAGAGCAGGAGCAAAAATGCAGTAAATTGTTTCAAACTCCTCTTCTCTGGTATGCAGAAATAATAAAGCATATAGATTCCTCATATTCTAATGTTACTTACATTAGAACTTGGAATGATGATCCATTCACTATTCTCAGGTGCCATGTCAGCTGTTGTGTCAAGAACCTGTGTAGCTCCTCTCGAGAGAGTGAAGATGGAGCTCATTGTAAGCTGATCCTTCAATTCAAGAAAATGTACATCCGTTGGCATCTGTGCATATATGCAGTCCCGGTACATATCAAGTACACTCAGAGAACTCCATACTGCTTTACCTCAGAAATTTTCTGTAAGCTTCAAATGGAATTTTATCCTCTAACAACCCACTCCCTGTGCACTCAGCTGAAGCAGAACGCGGGGGGGAAATGTGCACTCTCCACAGCCCAGGAGGTCTTCAGAACTGAAGGCGTAACAGGATTTTGGAGAGGAAACCTCGTGAATATTCTACGGACTGCGCCCTTTAAGGTAAAACAAGCTTCCTTGTAGTTGACGGTTGAAGAGCCATGTAAGGTACAAATGCCACTGCGCCCTAGAATGATTTTCTCCCTATAGAAATTTCAATTCTGTCCCAAATTTGATTGAACACTTCATCTTCTTACTTCATCCTGAAGCTAGACTGCGGTGCACTGCAGGCCTTAAACTTCTTCTCCTTTGACAAGTACCA
>BEGY01000281.1:0-15042 GCA_002335675.1 Chlamydomonas eustigma | reverse complement strand
TCCACTGTCCGTGAGGAGCCCGATGGGCAGCGGCAAGAGCGAATAAAACAATCAAAACATACTATCATGCTATGCACATGAAAGAGCGCCGCAGTCATATTATGCTGCACAGTACATTATATTGTACATAAATAAATAATAAAAAACAGGTTCAGCTGTATAACTCATGTTCAGAACTCTTATTCCAACACATGATCACAACACATTATGACATTTCAGCTGGGCAGGCTGTGAACCAGGCAGCCAATTAAGCTAGCCACCACTGATTACACTGATGGCAGGCTGTGAACTTTGTTTCTGCTGCAGCAGCAGAGGTTGCTTTTTCCCTGGTGATGACAACTATGACAACACAGCAGGCGACATAATTATCTAAAATATCCACCCTCCACTGGCAGGCTGTTAACCTTTAGAACCTTAATAGTGCATGATACAGATAGAACACTCACTACACAAACTGAGACCTCTTAAGACATCAATATCATCATTAAAAATAATTGTACTATTTGAAGTAATGCATTTTTTTAACAATGCTTTTAATACGTACTAGACTTAAAACAGTGGCAGTAACAATATGAATATTTTTCAGTTGCAGCAGAAGCTGAATCCCTGATAACACCACAGGAAACCACCCACCTCTGGCAGCTTGAGGTAGCTACACTCTCTCAGGCTAGCACTACCTGATCATCATTCCAGCTTGAGGTAGCTACACAGCAAGCATCCTGCCGCCACCACCACTAATGGCTGCCTCCTCATCAGGCTGCGCCTCCTCATCCTCCTTGTAGTCCTTGTGTAGAGGGATCCGACCCATGTTTCGCTGCCGTAACACGCGACTTTCCACCACTGCAGAAATACGTCAAAAATACGCAGTGGCTGCCAGTTTTCATCGCTTTCATTCTAAATAAGCTTATTAATTGTAGCTGAACGATGCATTTCTCCATCATATAGGGATTATTGACGAAATAAGGTTGGAATGAAGATGCGCTGACCTCAAGGAGCATACAACAAGTGAAACTGGGCATGCACTCTGGGCTGCTGTACGCGACGCTGTGCCGATGGGCATTACACAACTTAGAACAACGTGCATTGCTCCAAATTCATTTTCCAGTTTTGGAAACCTGATTGATGGAAGAAGTGATAGATAGTGAGAGTCGTAATAATGATAGGCGGCAATCCTAAATAGTTTCCCACTCGTTCTTCATACAGTACCTACAGCAAAGGTAACGTGCATTTAATAAGCCTTCATGGCCTTTTGTGATTTATACACCAAGAAAACCCAAACTGCTGGGATGTTTTCATTCAGGCTGTAACCAGGTATGGTTAGAGTTAGGCTCCATAGCTATTTGCTTAACATGTTCCTTACATAAATGCATATCACTTGACGATGAAAAGTTAAGATTGTGGCCAGGTGTAAATAGAGTCACGCACCATTGCTTAACATGTTTCTTGCGTTGATACCTATCATCACCTGATGATGATGTTTTGCTCTGTAGTGTAATTTGCTTGTAACTTAACAGAGTCTGGAAGTCAGGGAAGTATCACATTGCTGAGCAGGAGATTCATGTATGGGTGGCGCTGCGGCAGCGCATATGAGACTTCGTCATTTTTTATTGAGGTGATCAAATTTGACACATTCATCTATGCTTTCTAATGCTGTGGTAGATATCATGATAAATCATATATGACCATCAGGTCAAGTCTTCGCTTTAATCAGGTGAAAACAAGCATGCAGTGTTTAATATTCAAGTGATGCCATACATGCAATGCTAAGCATTCTTCAACAGGTTATGGCATGCATGGATTGCCTAGCACTGAAGCGCTGGCGTGCATGCAGTGCTTAGCATTCAAGCCGTGATGCCATGCATGCAGTGATAAGCATTTATCAAATGATGCCATACATGCAGTGCTAAGCATTCATCAACAAGTTTTGGCATGCATGGATTGCCTAGCACACTAGAAGCGCTGGCGTGCATGCAGTGCGGCATAGCATTCAGGTGCTGTAATGCAGGCAGTAATTAGCTTTCGTTATCAAGAGGATACATGCCGCCTGCAGTGCTTAGCATTCAAGCCGTGATGCCATGCATCATGCAGTGATAAACATTTATCAAATGATGTAATACATGCAGTGCTTAGCATTCATCAACAGGTTATGGCATGCATGGATTGCCCAGTTAAGGGCTTTTAATATGAATTAATACTTAAAGAACTAAGAATCACAGCGTGTAGTGTATGGTTATAAGCCCCGGCTTTATCAACGTCTAGTGGAAACTCTTGGTACATATATCTAGGTGGTCATGTTAGCTATGATGTTGCTTGTACTATATAAAATTGTAATTCTATATTGCTATAAATTTTTAATAAATCAGTCAAGTATCCCATGTTCAAAAGCCTGAAATTTTTTACTATGTAACATCACCATACTAACCAAACTTATAATTTTACAAGCATCAATTGTGTGCAATCATTTTGATACTTATGAGACTGGTAACTTTATCAATACCTAACCTTCTTTATTTTGTCAGATTTCTCCTTCAACTGATTAATAAGTTGTTGAGGTTGACCACATGTAGTACTTCGCCGTAGTCATAGTGATCCTCAGTAATGCAAGTAGCAGTGTCTGAGCATTCATCAAAAATGTGTCGAACTCTCTGTTACAGCTATTATTACAGCATTCTGCATTACCCGGTCCCATGATTAGAACAAGAAATGCGCTAAATGCGCCTGCTCCTCATGTACAAAAACTTAATTGTTGAAGGGAGTAAAGGGAGTCATATGTTAATCTCTTGACAATCACAATGATGATAGCAAGAAGTGTAGAGCTACTCCCAAGTACACATAGGCCGCCTGCTAAACATGGTTGTACATGGTTGTTGTAAGGAAAAAATAAGCACAGCAACAGAATTGTTCGATACCACAAGCTGCTTCCTTCATACATATTATTTCATGTATAGACAGCAGGTATAAGTGAGTTATTAAGGCTGTAGGAAGACTGATTCAGGTGGAGGAACTCGAGGAACTGCTGGTATTAGTGATCCACAGCAACTTTCTCAATTTGAAGGATCTGCTACCTCAGTCTCAGTAACCATCGCGCAGGCTCCTCCAGCAGCTTCTTCATGTTGTTGCTGAGATGGGCCAATCCAGCTCCATCTACGACTCGATGATCAGCGCCCCAACTGACTGGCAGCAACGACCTGGTGTCATAATAGAGAAAATATTTAGGAGATAGGTCAGATTTGAAACTATGGCGGGCATAATCTGAACCTAGCAGTCATAGTACCGCCAACATTCCTTCCTTTTCAAAGTGAAGTTGCATAGTAGGATGGACTTGCCTCCCTACCACCCTCCCTTTTTCATCTAAGCGGGGCAGCTTCTGCGTCCTCCCAAGGGCTACAATAGCAACCTCCGGGGCATTGACCAACGGGGATGCGAACAGGCCCCCAACAGATCCTACAGTAGAGTGCTCATTATCTCAACTACTTAATAAGGCATAACGAGGTATATGTCAACTCTCATCAACAATTTCAGAATCCATGCTTAAGGCAATTCCTCGTATCCTACTATACCTTCACCAACCAACATAATGCCTCCCCAAATCTTCACAGGCGACCCAATATTACCTTTAATTACCTTGCTTCCTGCAGTCTTAGCCTGCGCTAGCCTATTCTTTTGATGTACATGTAGTGTTTGTGGCAACTTTATTAGCAAACCTGTACAGAAGATGCTGATGTTTGACCTGCATTACTTTGAGATTGTGATTGTTGTATGTCCCAACACGTCCTCATAAATACAGACCAATGGTACTTGAGGCTGTGCGGGTAATGCAGGTAACTCCCAGCATATCAAGACCTGCTACCTTCACTGGAGAATTTGATGATTGTGCCTCCCATTATATCCTCATCAGGACGACATACCTATGTTGGAGACAGTGATGGTACCTCCCAACACATCGGCAGGCCCCAACTGATTGGCTGCTGCCAAGGTCTGGAGTCTGTGAAGCTCCGAAGCCACATCTTGGAGAGAGAGATTCTGAACCTGCACACATCATGCTGCAATTATGAGTGGCAAGTATAGCTAGAGTAGAAAATCATAGAGCTACAGCGCATCTGCACTCTAGCCATAGATGAGTTGAACACGTTTGTTAGTTTGTCACCATAATGAAACACATATTTTTGTGTTTGGAAGAATTCCATGAAATGCTAGTTCTTCCATGGGCTCTTCTGACACGATGTACCCATGGGCTCCCTTGCTGAGCCATATCTTCAAATCTAAGCGACTTGCCTTCTTTATAAAAGTTATTACTAACTAGCCTCATCATCATTTACTTGGCATAACGATCCCACCTACCTGCTTTATGTTTGGCACAACCAAGCCGTTGGGGGAAGCTATTGCCACCCCTATGTTGTGATCTGAGTGGACACAGACGGAGTCCTCTGACACAGATAAGCTGGCGTTCATATTTGGGTGGTCTAAAAGGCTCATGGAGAGTGCCTAGCAGCAGTACAGCAACAATTGTGGGGGAGGGTAGGAGTATGAAGATCATGCACAAACAAACAGCTTGTTATTGTGTGGAATTGCGAGTAGTAATGGAGGCTGCTGGTAAGAAAACTAATGGATTCAATTTCCACTCATAACCTGCTTTTTGCACTTCATTACCTTTATCACGAAAGGAAGCAGTGTGAGCTTCCTCCCAGACAACGTCGAATCACTCATCAGAAGTGACCGGATGGTCATGATGGCATCCACATTGATTTCGTCAGTGTAGTGAAAGTGTGGAATGCTTGCAACTGCTGTCATAATTTTCATCATGGCTCTGTATCATGTGAGCAAGAGGGCAGTACTATCAACAGAGGAGATGAAAAACATGAATAGGGCATGAAGCCCTTTTGTAAAACCTGGATGCATTCCCCTTCATCATGCCCCAAAATATTGCCTTATTTACTGTTCTGTTGGTTTCAAAACAATGTGAATCTATTGTAGAAGATCTTCTACAATAATCATAAACTGGCAGGCCATCTGAGCAAGTGAAAAAGAAGTGTGGCAAGTTCATACATTTTGTAAGATCACAAGTTCCTCAGTTTCTGGTCACTCCCACCCTCACCTGATCTTGGTCAAAGCCTGCCCCTTAAGCCCCTTATTACCTGCGGTATCCTCGCAATGGTACCACCGTGACTTGACCTGAAGCTGGCACCTCCTTCTTGCTGTAGGTCCCAAGCACAGAGTCAATCTTTAGTGCAACTCCTGCTGCTGCAGCTGCTGCTGCTTGCACAGTATTGTTAAGCGCCTCGGCAGGCTTCTCATGTGCTTTCCATGTGTGGTGGCCGAAATCCATATTTTCTTTGGATGCTTCTGAGAAACTGCAGGCGGGTTTAGGGTACTAATTCAGATTTTATTAAATATTTCATATAAGTTATCTTAATTTTTTTGTCTTGGGCATGCATGAGGGATGCTGCAGTGGCAGCGAAGACTGGCTGGACGCAGTACATTGCAGCTGGGATGTCTATGAATGCAGTACAGAAAACGCACATGTGCAGCGTCTGTACAGACCCTGAAAAAGGAGTGTGACTGCCATTGTAGCAGTAGTATAATAGCTCTCTCACCCATCACGTCATCAATAATATCAATAAGGGTCTTTTGGGAAGCAGCAGACATGTATTGCAGATAGATTGCAAGGGGAAAAAGTGGATGCCATGTACCTGATCTCATTGCCAGTTGCAAGATCACTAACTGTTGCTCACCTCAACACATCTTCCTTCATGACCCTCCCATATAAACCAGTCCCTGACACTTTTTGAACATCTACTCCCAGTTGTTTGGCCAAAGACCTGACAGATGGGGTGGCCAGCAGTGTTGATAGTGTTGATGAGTCAGCATTATCAGCATAGGCTGTATTATTATTGGCCTGCTTGCTCATAATCATAACTGGCGAGGTCACAGTAGTCCCAGGGGTTTGGACAGGAGTGTGTGAATAAGGTGTGGTGGAAAGTGTGGAATCAAGCATTCCCTCATGTGCAGGCCTCTGGAGATTTTGTACTGAGGAGAGGGACACTGCTACGTGTGTAGATGACTCTGGCAGCTGTTGAGTTAGTTGGGTAAGATGATGGGAGGGTTTAGGCTCACAGGGTTCAGAAGCACCTCCTGATGCCATAATCCCAAATTGATTATGCTCTGCAGTTTTCAGTACACTTGTCATTGCTGCTTCTGCTTCTGCTAATGGCTGCCGCACAGTCAGTACAGGTGCCTCCCCCTTCACCTCCATGTCTACTAAAGATG
Organism: Chlamydomonas eustigma; assembly: GCA_002335675.1. Classification (NCBI taxonomy): domain Eukaryota; kingdom Viridiplantae; phylum Chlorophyta; class Chlorophyceae; order Chlamydomonadales; family Chlamydomonadaceae; genus Chlamydomonas; species Chlamydomonas eustigma. The sequence continues at coordinate 8,775 of BEGY01000281.1, read as the reverse complement.
CCCCAACCTTCAGTGCCATTGGAGCCCATACTTGTATTTACCAATTCATTATCAGCAGCTCATCAATACAGTTTTTGGTGGAAATAAAGGGCCTTATATTTTGATTAAAAGGCAGAATACGGACATGCTTAAAGGACCTTAAGGACCTTCATATCTAAGAGCTGAGTATTGAAATGCTTTAAGCAGGACAGAAAATCATTAACATGTTTTCCCTCCCGCATATGCTTAATTACACCATCTTTGTTAGCATAGTGAAGCATAATAACCCTGAACCCTCCTCACATTGAAAATGTCACTCAGGTCGTAGTGATGCAACCTGATAACCCTGAACCCTCCTCACCTTCACAATATCACCCATGTTGTGATGCAGCCTGATGACCCTCCCTTCAAAGCGACTCGTTATCTCTATTGTTGCTTTATCACTCTGGACTTCACACAGCCTCCCAAATTCCGCTACACTATCACCTTCCTACAAGGGCAAAGGGAGCAATGCTATTAAGTTATAAACAGTTTGAGAGGAAGCATGTCCTGCATGTTATGTATATAGTAAAACAAGATGAGGAACCAAAGCCAAGTCTAAATTGAGGGTAGTGCATAGGAAGAGCATGGGACAGCAGCCTCTTTATTGGAAGAGTAATTTATAGGCATGAGCATAGCAGGGGGGGGTCCCAGTACAGTACATGTACAGTACCAGTACATGTAATCAGTAGAACCTTCATCACCATCACTTCATCTACCAAAAAAGAACTGGGTTCCTGGTTGAGGTAACATGTGTAGCAACGGTTACACACCTTTACGAACCATTGGATGAGTTCACATTCGCTTATCCCTTCACCAGTTTGTGCAAGCGGAAGAGAGACAACAGTGCCATAGTATGCTCTGCCTTGCAATGTCACGCAGGTGTTCCGATTAAATCCGTTCCTCTTCAGCCTCGTCTCCCTGGAGTTCATATTGTTGTATAGTCTGTTGCTGGGCCGTGCTGATGAGCTGGCGGATTCCTCAATTCGCAACTCAGCACCAGCATTGCGATGAAAGCTTGATTCAATATTGCATTCAAATGTTCGTAGAACGTTTGCTAAAACATGCCTCGATAGGACTGGTAGCCTGACAAGGTCATCTGCTGACGTGTATCTCCTTACATTCGGCATAACAAACTGTAGAATATGGGCTGTGAGGTACATAGCTTATGTTACTAAGGTTCTGTTTTTAGTGGATTTCAATGATTTCACTGCAGAAAAATGGGGATACCGTACAGGCAGCTAGTAGCGAGTCCCAAATTAAACCTAGAAAATGTATTTTTCAAGTTGATTCGAGTGCTTTATCGCTCTTGAGATATTGATGAAGAGATCATACGTACTTCCGACATTGTCGCATTAATTACGCATCTTAAAAAGAGAGAACGCTCAGGGTTTACGAAGGACAAAGTTGACATCTTCAGAGTGAGAACCAGTAACGTCACTTGAAATATGTCTGAACCCGCCATTACAGTAGGCTACTGGGGCATACGTGGTCTGGGCGCACCATTGAGGATGATGATGATGTACTCGAAAGTACCTTTTAAGTGCGAATGCCATGACATCATGGATAAGCAGGGTGGTGGCTTTGAATGCCCTTCTTGGTTCGCAGTTAGGAAACCGGAGCTGAAAGCAAAGGCACCCCTTGTGAACCTTCCGTACGTAATTGACGGCGACAAGGTCATTTCACAGACCAACGCCTGCTTTTCTTATCTCGGTAGAAAGTTAGGTCTCTGGGGCGATGATGATGAACAGGCATCCATGTGCGAGCAGCTGTTGTGTGAGATCATGGATCTAAGGAACAAAATGACAGGCTTTGCCTACAGCCCTTGTTCAGACAGCGAAACTGTCAAGGCTAATGCTTTGAAGCTCCTTGCTGATGTCACTGATCCATCTCCAATGGGACGAGGCATCCTCCAAAAGCTAGATCTATGTCTCGCTGCGAACAAGGTACATCCTGCACCATGTCATCTGCACTTTTTCAATAGAAAGTTTGTGAGCATTATCTTGTTTCCCTAGCACCTTGTCAACTGTTCTCTCCCATTAGTGAGATTGGGTGCTACATGAAATGTCTTGAGCACATCATAGCTTGCATCCTACTACTGTGATCTGGTGCTGCAGGCAAGCGGGGGTTGTTTTTTTGTGTCCAGCCACGCTACTGCCCCTGACTTCCATGCCTGGGAGATGCTGGATCAATTCTCCATGCTTGCGGAGCACATGGGCTGGAATGATGGAGCGCACCTGCTGGACGCCTTCCCTCACCTGGCTGCTTTCCACAAGAAATTTGCAGAGCTTCCACAAAATAATGCTTATTTGACCTCACCCTTCCACTCGAAGATGCCTTTCAACAACTCCATGGCTGTGTTTGGAGCAACTCCCTCTTTCACACCGTACGTACCTGGCCAGGAATGCAATTGGCGAAACCTATCAGGAGTGTATTGACCTAAGTGGCTGGTCCTAAAGTTTTGCAGTACATTGATTTTGAAGCAGTTGGAGCTTCTCAGCAAAAATGAGTGGAGGTGCTCAGTAACATTAATTTCACACTCTACTGTGTACTTGATTCTCCTTTAATTTTCCCATCTCAGACTTCCGCCCTGTCTCCAAGGGGCAAAGTAGCAAAGTGTGAATGGCTAATCTCATCATGCTCACAGCTGAAACGGCAATTAACTTAGATGTTAAATATTAAAGCCATTGAAGTTGAGCATCATATTATGGGACTCGAGAAGCACACAAAATGTCACAGCGTATGACTGAATTGACGTATGACTGAACTTTTTGAGACGTTTGTGTGTGTGTGAGGTACGGGCGTACCTCACCTTTCTTGATCGTCCGTACATCTGGATACTTAAAGGATAGGAGAAGGCATTCTGCCTTCTTTTTCAACTTACCTTTGCCTTTTGTAATACTGCTCTTAGTCTTAATCTTAACTTAGCCCTTAATCTTAGACTTAGTACTCACCCTCCTTTAGTTCGGGTATCGGGTATCGGGTCTCCTGCTTCAGTCGATCTATTGATCATCGACTGTGGACAACTTGGCTATTAAGATATAGATTGGATCGGTTCAAAGGTCACTAATTGTTAGAAGCCCTCCACAGACAGGTCAGTCTGCAGTCAGGTGGCAAGTTGCACTCCTAGAAGCAAAGCTAGAAGTGTAGAACCCCAGCAACCTTGACGGTATTGACGGACAGGCGAATCCGGTCGCCTGATCTAAATCCCCACCTTTAAGTTGAAAAAGAAGCCGATCAGGTCGGCTGATCGTGTGGACCTTTGCTTAACCATCTCCATCAAGTCATCCTTTAGAAATTGAAACGAATGGTTTCCGACCAGCCTTACAAGACTGGGCCACTCGACCGTATCGAGCGAGCAGCCAGACGTAGCCAGGGGGCTCGTGGATCAGCTAGAGTTGATCAAACAGCCTCTGTAGTATCAACCTCACAAGGAGTGCCTAACTCGCCTCCGCCGCCTTCCCAACGGACAAGGGACGATCCAAATCCCTTATCACCGTTGGCCACCATCTTTCACCCTTCGGCATCTCAAGGAGCATCAGCAGCGGATTCTGCTTTGGCCGGCATCACTCAGCGTGGTACCTCCAAGAAGTCAGAGCCATCACTTGCTGGTGTCCGTTCATCTTCTACATCTGCTACGCCTTCAGTAAAATCTGGAGACAGCAGCCATTACCGCACCCCTCACACCACTGATACTATCCCTCCCATTCCAACTGTAGTAGGACCCTCCACCACCTCTGGATTGAACCCCAGCCCAGGTTTTGATTCAGACAAAAGGGTACTGACTGCCCTCGTCGCACAACTGGTCGCGGAAAGCACTCAGAACATCACCCAAACTCTCACGTTGTATTTTGACCAACGCCTTCAAGCCCAAGAATTTGCAGCACAAGCCAGCCAGGCTGCGTTTGAGAAGAAGCTCCTGGAGAAAGTGGACAGAATTGAGGATGACCAAGCTTTCTTCAGAGGTGAAGTCCAGGCTCAGAAGAAGAGCATTGGTGATTTGCGCGTATCAGTGGACAAGGTGACGACTGAAGTCACCAAGCTGGCTGAGCAAGTCAAGGCCCAGCATGAGCTCAAGGTGGATGTCACTGACCACGTCACGCCGGAGGACCTGGATCAAGTTTGGAATCAGCTCAATGCCTTGCAGAATGCTGTGTTCCCAGAGGTCAATCCATCACCACTATCAGCCGTTGATCCACAGGAATCTCTCTCTTTTGAACCACCTCGGGAGAATTCTTTGCAGTCAACATCCTGGATTGAGAATCCTGCCTTCCAGCCAGGCTCCTTATCCTCATCTCCTGCATTTCACAGCGCTCTCTCTGGCTCAACTCCAGCCTCTTCTAGTGGCTATCAGAGCTCCATTACTTTTGACCCAATTCCCCCTCTTCACAGAGCTACGCCACAGCCAACAGGCAGCTCCCATCAGCATGCTGTACCACCTGCAGCGCCTTCACGGGAGAGGAACCTCCCAAGGATCTCTGAAGTGGATCACGGGGGACACATCCCATTTAACATGGGCATCCATGCAGGAGCCAGAAGAGTTCCCTTAGCTCAACTTCCCCCTGGTCCTCCTTCTGCACCACCGGCATCAGAATACCATTCTCCATCTCACCCAAGCGAGGGAGCCTCCCATCACCACTCACATGCCAAGGCGCCACCCCCAGCCTATGTGCCAGCTCACGTTCCATCAGACTCCCGCAGGTCCGCCCCTGTAAACTCTGTGAGCCATTGGCCTCCAACTTCCACAGATGTGCCACATGATACACTTTCCCTTAGACCACCACCTGTACAGCTTCATCTGCCGCCATCTTCATGGATTGAGAACTCTCTCTCCTCAAGTTCCCTGCCTCAATCTCCTCACACTCCTCACAGTGCCTTGTCACACTCACCATCCCCCTCTACCAGTGAGTATCAGAGTCCTGTCACTCACAACCCTAACCCTCATCATGTCTTACCTCAGGCAGCAGACCATGTTCAACACCTGCTTGTTGTGCCATCTGTCCCTAACCGTGAGAGAGACCTCCCAAGGGTCACTGAAATAGATCATGGAGGATCTGTCGTTCCCTTAAGAGTGAGCCGCAGCCATTTTGGAGCTCAAGGGATGTGCAACAAGATGCCTCTCCCAACTTCTCCTCTCCCTGCTCCTGACCATTCTCCTTCACCTCAGTCAAGTGATGAAGGAGTCTCCCACCTACCGTACTCATGTGCTATTGCCTCTCCACCAACTCCACTGGCTGGTCATCATCCATCAAGATCCCATAGGTCTGCTCCCATCAGTTCTTCAAGCCAGAGTCTACAGCTCCCCACATGTCACCTACCGCCTATCTCTAGACATGACAGCTCTCATGCACCCTCTACATCTGGGAGGAGTGATGGCCCAGATGTACCAGTTGTACTAGTTGTCGGCGGTCACTACATGCCCCCACAACCTGCAGTATTGACGCAGCCTTTTGCTCCGAGACCTTCTGGTGCTACAGGTGCTGTTGGTCCACCTTCTACCTCACAGTCTTCTCGCACTCCATGTGTTGGTACTTCCCCTTGTAAGGTGATGTGTGATGTCTGCAAATCTGTTCATTGGACTAGGAGTTGTCCCATCAGATTTTCAGAGGATATGTCTATCTATTCTAAGTTCATGAAGGACCAAGGCATTAATCCTACCTACAATGTTCCTGTCGTTGGTAGTCTTGCACATGTCCCTCAAGGCATGAATGGTTTTGATGAGCCTTGGTCTAACTTTCCCTCCCTTTCCCCCTATGAATCCGCCTCAACTGTGTACTCTGGTGGAGGATTGCATACCAAATGAGTCCCGCCTCCTATCGGGCAGCTGTCTGTATGTATGGTTTTGCTGAAACACGCTTCACCAAACAGTCCAAGACAGTTTTGCTCATGACTTGGGGGAAACCCCAAGTCCAAGGTGTAGTTCTGAAAATAATTAAATTGAATAAAGAGGTCTCTAAAGCTGCTCAATTCAAAGTAAGGAGCAGCTTCCACCCTCAGTTTATGTAGATTCTACGGTATTGTCTACTTTGCAGTTTAGACTTGCTGATGATTGGTAATGCTGATTGCACTAAGTATAGCCGGGCTGTACATGACACTGGTTTAAACACCCTTGCTATGTGTCCACTACTCAAGGATCCCCTGTTGTACGTTGACCCTCAAGTTATATTACCTGTTGTTTCTGCAACTACTGCAACTCCTTCAACTATACTCTAAGTTTTCTGAGTTGGGGGGGGACAGATAGACAGCGTATTTCAAGTTTGTGTTGCTTACTGAGACTGCTCTCACAGGCGCAACAATGAGAACTTGCGGGGCATGTTGCCTAGCCAGGATACCTGAACTTGCACTTTTCTTCTGAGCTTCTCCATCTTGTTGCATCATATGGACCAGCAGAGGGTGAACAGTCCTCTTTGAGGATCAGCAAAATGATCTTTATCCTGGGGCAGGTTCTCAGCAAGGCCCGCCTCTTCATCCTGGCGGGGATGGAGGGGCCATGCCGCTAGAAGCGAGGCCTGTTCCAGGTCATGTTGATGGGCAACCCCCATCAGGCTTGAAACAGCGAGGCATTAGAGGCATGACACACCGTCGCCCCCCACCATTCTGCCACTGCCTCTGCCTGAGGATCTGTTTTGTAAGACAGAGGGGAGTGGTTGCAAAACTGGATTCAGGATGATTCAGATGATGAGGACTGTCTTATCAGCCCTCTCGTAGATTGCACACACATGGGTAACTCTATTCATGCAGATGATGACAGGAGTTCTGTCTCTTACTCTGATTGTTTACACCTATAATTACACCCGCAACAGAGTGCAACAGAGTTGTGTTGTCTATTGAGCTTCATCATCTTAGCTTATCGTTGATTCGCTTGAGGTGGAAACCTTTGATGTTCATGATTTGAGATCACGTGTGTCTGATCTTCTGCTCCTCCATAACCCAGCAGGGTTAGTGAAGTGGATAAATGGCCACTTGAAGTCACTGCGCTCTCATAACAGAGGCGCAGTAGACCCCCCGGTGCGTGCTCCTGACGAGCATGTCGCCTTGCGCGGCACTGATGACCCTCCTCAAAGAGGTCATCAAGCTGCCGCAGAGCGCGGTGCTGGTGGTTCCTCTAACAAGGGCCGCCGCACCCGCCCCCCGGTTAAGAATAACCGTGCTGTAAGAAGGCCATCAATGAGAGTACCCCTCTCAGTGATGATGTGACGTACGAGGAGTTCTTCTGGAATGAGTGGGAACAGAAGAAAGATGTTGTACTGTCCACCTTACCGTCAGCTCAGGTTACAGCCCTGATTAGGCAAGTCAAGCAGTGGGTCGCCAGATTCTGCTGCTGAGCAATCCTGTGGCGTAAATTGCTAAGCCACTCACTGATCTCTTAAAGAAGGATGTCAAGTGGGAATGGACTGCTGAGCGTGCATCAGCTTGGCGTGACCTCAAGGATGCCCTGTGCTGCCCTGATAATGCTTTGCGCCACCCTGATCGCAATGTTCGGTATGTCTTACACACTGATTGGAGCCAGAAAGGTTTGTCAGCTGTTCTCGGACAGGTGGACCCTAAGACAGGCACTGAGTATTTAATTGCTTGTACTAGTCGCTCCTGTAATGTACATGAGGCTCGCTATGGCTCATACAAAGGTGAGATGATGGCTGCTGTTTGGGGAGTACGCACTTTCCGTTGCTACCTCCTAGGCGCACCTCATCCATTCATACTGTTGACTGATCATAAAGGTTTGTCCTGGCTCATGAGTAATAAGGAGCTTGAAGGGCAATATGCTAGATGGTCTGTCATGCTAAGTGAATTTAACTTCATTATTGAGTACAAACCAGGTGTCAAGCACATCATTGCTGATGTACCTAGTAGGTTCCCTAGATCTACTACTGCTGATGTGACCGGTACCCGTGAGTCTTATCATCAGTTTGTGTCTACACAGCAACTTCTTTCACATTCTGAGCATGGTCTCGATTGTCTTGCTGATTGTCTTGCCTCAGCACCTTCTGATTTTGATGCTTACTGCTTCAATCATGTTGCTGACTTTCTCAATGCTCGCATTGACTGCACTCAGGATTATTTAGATGATGAGGACTGTCTTATTAGTCTTCTTATAGATTACTCACACATGGGTAACACTATTCAGGCAGATGATGACGTCTCTGTATCGCACTCTGTATTGTTTACACCCTCATCTGAGCTGTTGTTGCACACTGCTGCATCCCATCTTCTACGTGACTCACAACATCATGCTATTGATATACATGATTTGAGTTCCATGGATGTTTCAATTTCAGCTTATGCTCACTCTGTTGATCTGGCTTTTGTTTCTACAACTCAGCATGAATTGCAGCTTAAAGCCGCAAGGCAAGTGGAACTCTGTCATTCGTCACTGACTCTACGGATTTCCAATTCTTCTGAATTGCCTCTCAGATTGGCAACTTCTCCTTTTGGTGATGTTGTACACAGTATTTGTACTGCACCTGTACCTGACTGTTGCATTTCTGCCATTCATTCTGATGGTGTTCGTGTCATTGAATTATTTGGTGGCATGGTCTCTGGTCTTGACTGTCTACTGCGTAATGGCGTCAAGATATTACAGTACTCGTATTGTGATTTGTCTCACCAAGCTCGTGCTGTTGCACATCACAGGTTGACCCAGCTTACTGTTCAGTACCCTGATCAGTTACCTCTAAAAGTTTGGTCTTCTGCCTTCACTGCATTACCTCAGGATGTGTATTCTATCACTGAGGAGCACCTCAGTTTTGCAGGAGCTTT
>BEGY01000280.1:3225-15071 GCA_002335675.1 Chlamydomonas eustigma | reverse complement strand
CTAGACTTTGCTGTGTTATTATAGTAGTCTTCTTTACTGTCTGCTTTATCTAAATTGCTGACACTCTGTAAATAACAAGAAGGACCGTACACACTCAATAGTGATACTACTAATAGCCTAAAGCAGCGACGTGGACGCAGCCTCCATTTGTATAAGCCTTCGAAGAGTCTTCTATTTATCAAAAGTAAGAGTTAGGTATTAGCAGGGACGATACCTATTGCACAGTCTCTGGTAAAGTCCACTTCCGATCTCATTACTTTCATGTCGACGCAAGGATCAAGCAAAGGTCCAACTATTACGCCGCGAGTCCTCAGTAAGTTCTTCTTGCTTTTCAATTTTACAACTCTCTCACATAATGTATTATACCTCTTTCATAGCAGTCTCTCAAGATTGTACTCTGACCCAGCAAGAAGAGCCTTGTGGAGAGGCTCAGGTTGCTTAATTTTTTGAGAGCGTCGCAAGCCATGAGTCAGACCTTGTCAGATCAGCCCGAGAGAAACTCAAGAATGGCATTCTAAAGTTTTTTCCAAGACTAATGTGGTCAGAGGTATTACGCCATCCGCTCTACCCAGAATTCCAGAGGAGGTGAGAATTGAAATGTGTTTGCCACATGCGTGCATTGTGATTTCACAAGAATCTTTCCTTACTCAATATTGAACACTCCTCCTCTCAAGGTTCCTTGAGAAATATTCCATCTGGGATAAAAGCCAGATGGATTTGAAGATGAAGGAGAGAATTCATAATGAGCGAAGTGGTCAACTCAAGCAGCACAATAGTGCTAACACTACTGATGGTGTGTTTCTAAATTGCACATTATCTCACCATGCAATATGTTCTTTTAACAATTTACTGAATGACAGGTACATCTAAAAGACCATCATGCTCAGAATTGAGCAAACCTGCACGTCTCTCAAAGCAGCAAGTTGCTGCAGAAAAGGCATTGATCCCAACAGGTGATTAAGGTGATGATAGTGGAAATTAGTATCAATTTACTAGTTGGCCATGTCGTGTCTGTAAAATTAAAAACTAAATAGATGATAATGAATTTTTTGTTTCTTTTCATAGAGGCGGACTTGGAGGAAGCTTTGAGCTCCTATACAAGGGGTTATGAAAAAGTGAAGGCAGCTATGGATGCTGCAAAGGCCACAGGTTCGCGAAAGGGAGTGGTAGTACTTTTTACACCTTCAAGAAGCTTGTTGGCTTTTCTGATGTGGAGGCCATGGTTGAGAAGCTGGTAGGTCACATTGTTGTGCTCAAAGTAAAGGTAGCAAGGTCTAAGGCTAACCTACCTATCTAATTAGGATTTAAGAATGCTGTTGAGTTAAGAATTTTGGACTACTTACGTGGACTTATTGACTGCACTCATTGATTGATGTACGCACTATATTATGTACTGAACAATTGAATGATGATTTATGTATCATTTGTCCTGTGCTTCTGTGATGTTAGAACTACAAGATTTCAACACCTTAAATTAAATTATATATTACGCATTGCTGCTATACTGTAACAAGTTACAAATGCTGTACAACTAACGTGGTACGTCGAGGTTAATATTACAGCATTGCTACCATACTACAACACGTTACAATCTACAGTGCAACTAACACGTTAGGTCGAGGTTATTATTACAGCATTGCTACCATACTACAACACGTTAAAAATTAACACGTTAAGACGCGGTTAATATTACAGCATAGCTACCAGAGTACAACACGTTACAATCTACAGTGCAACTAACACGTTAGGACGAGGTTAATATTACAGCATTGCTACCATACTACAACACGTTAAAAATTAACACGTTACATCGAGGTTAATATTACAGTAAATGTAACACGTTAGAACATTGTGATTTTATAACGTTAAATCATGCAGCAGTAACCTGTTAGAACAAACGTGTTAAAGTGTACCCTTTTTTACTATGGTTCTATCAGGGTACTAAAAACTTAACCTGTTGTAACGCATTAAAGGTAACATGAAGAAATTATCACGTTGAAATTCGAAATTAATACGATAATAACCTGTTTGTTCAATACTAAATTTGGCATGGTGATGAAGTAAGGAGGGCCGGTGTTACTTGCATGTAGTGCATGTGCATGCTGCTGCTGCTGCAGCTGGAGAGGAATCATTGTTGCATTATCCACAAGGCAATAATATTCCTATACTCCTCCTGTTGCAGTGTTTGTGCCTCGGTAGAACTTGATGTGACCGCTTACCATGAGCTCCTCCCTCGCTCGGCGGTAAGTTGCATCAGCTATATGCTCCTTCCTTGAGCGCTCTTTTAACTGTATCATGGCAGTATTAGGTGGAGCTAATTAGATGTGTTGATGTGAATTATGCATGCAATGCTCATATTAATGTGTTTATTTAATTGATAAGACAATTGAAGCCTATTACGAACATAATGAGAAGTGAGAAAAAGAGTTTCATGTAGTCTTCATGTACCCTGTTGGCTGTGAGTCCACTTGTGGCCCCTGTTAGCTCTCTTTCTCCTTTAAGCTCAAGAATAATGAATGTTTTTGCTTCTTCCTTCTTTTTGCTGCTTGAGGTGTTGGTGTGTTGAGCTTGTCGTTGGCAGCCAGCTATACGAGAAGAAGCATTAGCAGCATCCATGTTAAAACCTTTGTAGCTGTGGCATGGACGGTGGCTAGCCGCACTGCTTGTTGCTGCAGAATGTAGGGCAAGGGTAGAAGGTTTGTTCGGCATCATACCCTCAACAAATCAACAGGGTCCACCCTTAACACTTCGTCCTCTTCATCAAGGTGGACCACCCACCTAGTTAAAAGGAAGCGGCAGACACAGGAGGATGATCACAATCTTAGTGATATTGTCAACGATTGTCATGGGAATGATGAATTAGTTGAACTGCTAGCTATAAGTATACCAAGGAGTCGTAATTTTGCTCATTTTATGTATTACTTTGGGAATCTTCCATCAACAGGACTCTTTGTGTTTGTCTTGGAAACTTCAATGATACGTCGAGAGACGTCGGGGTGGTCAGAGTGCAAGTGCAAAATGTGTTGGGGGAAGGAAACAAGCTCTTTACACCCTCTGATCTTGAATCTTTCTTCTGGTGGATCTAAGTGAGAAACCTATAATGTAGCATAGAAAAATGTCAAATACTTTTATTACTTCAGATAAGTCCCACCTGATCAATCATCAACATTGTGCATTTATCTAATTTACCTTATCTCGGCTATGACTACTATGACAATATTATTTCTGAATGCAATGATATGAATGACGCAGTACCTTCCTTTGCCCTTACGAGGTCACTTTGTTTTCACTATGAGTGATGACAATGACAGGGAACTTGAAGGAATGTGCCATGTCTTGGAAAGCCTTTAGACCCGGAATAACATTGTTGGAGAAGTAGGAGAAGTTTATGCCTCCATAAACTCCTCCACTTGATGAATCCTTGTCCCCATCTTTGATTGCAAATGTCAATGAGTCAATCACGATGGACATGGTTGGCTAGTACAATGACAGGCAAAAACATTGACAGTTTGATAAGTTTGAGCAAATCAACTTGAGAGCGACGATCGAAACAATTAGAACAAGAACTACAAGAACACTACAGTTACACTTATTACACTGTTTTATTCATCTTAGGGTTAAAACATACATTATTCCCATCACCTGGCCTTGGCGTACCAACTTGTCAATTAGAGGCCTAACTTTTTGCTGCACCCACATCTCAGACAATGTCTCTTCACAAGAAGGTACCATCATTATGCCTGCACATTAATTTTACAGTCATATTTAAACATAATGTGCAGAAATTAGAGCTAATAAGAGAGGATCGTTATGAAAAAGTGATAGATTCAATGATAATAACGTCACTCATCAGTCATCTCTAAATGGCGTTTCATATGCAGAAATTGAAAAATGATTAACTAACTTCGCCAGGCTCCAGCTCTCATCTTTTCCCGGCTTGGTGCACCAAATATGGAGTGTATGGAAGAGCCTCGATCTCTTCCCTCAAATTCAAAGTAGATTGAGACAGGCGTTAAGACAGAGTTATTGTGCATTAATTTAGATCGATAATACTCCATCGTATCTCCACCAAAGATTTGACCTCCTGAGCACAAAGCGTGTGCCAATGCGTAGCCAAGTGCGGTCTTCCCTTTACCAGGTAGTGCACAAACAAGAGTAATCTCGTTCTCTAAAATGCCGTAATCTCCGCCTACGAAACTCGCCTCTTGGCTTCGTGCCATGAGCTCTGCAGCAGTGCTGTAGCCTTGAAGTGAATCACACAGGGCAAAGTTCAGCCTACTTGTTGGACCATTGGTGGCAACGCTGTCACTGCAACTATTATTCGTTGTCAATCGTGACTTCACCCTCGGTGCAGAATTCCCAGACCCAGGGACAGATCTGTCCTTGCGAATGCCGCAAAGCATACTCGAGCTCATAATTGTATTAGTATATTACGTGCGTATGATATTATATATTAGTATAAGTTTAGGTATTTAATAATTCTATTTATTTTTCGCCAAATAATTTTGAAGCATGTAAGCACGCTCAAGTGTTGGGCATGCTTATGTACTTCATGTTGAACATGCTCATGTCTGATCACTTTTTCAGTCAGAGTGTGAAGGAGAAGCAAGAGGAAAACATTTCAACTGTCAGAGCAGGATAATTAAAATAACCCATTCAAATCTAGCAATCTATATATGTCATCAGCTTAGCCATCAAGAATCATTTCAACTATGCAATCATCAACGTTCCAAGAGCCATGGTAAAATCCTGGAAGATCAGGATGTTGAAGCAAACGAGCCTCCCAAACCTCAAGAATATGCTTAACTTGGTATGCTGAGCCTCGCAAGAAACCATACTTGCTCATCCAATAATTCATGAGCTGACAAGCCACAAAAAAGGTGGCACATGCTAAGTCAGGGTTAGCACCACGAGACCAAGGCTTTTGAATAATTGTAAACTTAGATTTCAAAGCTCCTATTACAAATTCAATCAACACTCTGTGACGGCGCAACTTGCAATTATACTCAGCCTCAGCCTCTGATGATACACGCTTTCTTATATGCATTAAGCCGCAACCCTCATACCCTGAATCTGCAAGAAGGCTCTCATTGCCTGAAAAAAATAAACAAATCCTTTTGTGCATGCAACGGAAGCATCCTGTAGCAGCATGAAGAATCATGCTCACAACCATTAAAGCCAGTGTATGCAGCCATTATGTATCCATCCCAACGGCATACAATCTGATGATTCCAACCATGACACTAGTTCTTACGTTTATAGTAAAGGATGGGTTCATCAGAATCACTAGGCCTCATAATCTTTTGGATGGTACCATCAACAATTCCTATAGGAGACAACAAACCATTGGCAGGAAAATCCCAAATAGTACCTCGAAGCGACAATCTCTCATCTGCATTTGGCCACCGCAGCATACCATCTAAAGCTTGAATAAGGGAAAATAAGATGAAGTAAAAATCATCACTGAGGCCTTGTTGATTTAGCCCATAAACTATAATTTGATCTATGATTGCAAGCCCACCACGCAGAACGCTTAAAAACACCATGAACCGGGTGCGTAAACTGAGCCTTCCAACTGGTCTACCGAGCGGGCTTAACACCCTAGGTTGGCCTTGAAGATGGTTTGCCATTCGATTCCCTCGAACATCACACGGCATAGACATGAAAGGTTGCACCAAATTGAAAAGATAATCAAACTCAGGAGGAAAGAAATTAGTCATATGTCGAAAGAGGCCGGGGTTCTGAATGTGTCTAGCATAGAAGTCATCTGATGCTAGATTGCATGGCACACCATAGCCATGTTGGATTCTCCACAATGACATTTGCTTTATGATAGTTTTCCATAAGAGAAGTGATTCCAAATCATTAAGCATCAGGCACTGACTATTGTCATAATCAAGAGTCAAAAATGAGTTCAAGATTACAAAATGGAGGCATGCCACGATGCCTGTGCTGCTTGCTATAGTTGAATGCATATACTGCTCACTGTTAAGGCTATCAACATCCAACAAATCAAAAATTGCGGCAACAAACATCACCATTGCTACAAGTGCATTGCATTCCATTACAGCTCTCAAGGGGCATGCAGCTCATTATTGCTTGTCCCCCCGTTAGGTCCTGTTGGTGATTTCAATAAAACATCGACCATGGTTTTCATCACACCCAACAAACCATAATTCCTCATGGCCATGATGTCTTCATGCCTCTTCTTCTCAGCCTCCATGAGCTCTTCGTGTCTCCTCTGTTGTGCAGCTTGCTCAGCCGCAGCTTGGCCTAAGCTTCGCTCCTGAAGTTGAATCAACCTTTTCCTTGACTCAGCAATCTCTTTTTAGTCAATAACATCCTGTTCTTTGCTTGCCCTTTTCTCCTGGCGTTTACAAAGAACAATAACACTAGTAATGTGAGGACATGCATTTATAATGCTTGGCACCACAGCAAATATAAATATTGAGGTGAGGAGTATAGTAGACATACCTCCAATGCATCTTTCAGGATCTTCATGTCCTCTTTTTTGCTGTCCACCTTTGCTTTCTTTGCAGCCTTCGCCTCCAAGTTTATTTTCCTGAATACAATCACAAAATGACCAAACACTTGTTAAGCATATGTAATCTATCTACTCTACTCATCTATTATCACTATCAATAATCCATTATTATCCCACCTGTCATACTGGCTCAGCTTTCTAGCAGCTGCCCCTTTCCCCACATCCGCTCCAGATGAAGATGACATCTACAATAGTTTGCAACATGAATAATGAATGCCTAGATATGCCAACAAATACATCCTCCCTAAATAATGAGAAGGGAGTTTCAAAGAAACACTTGAAACGATTTTAATAATTATGTATTGTTGGAGTACAAACAACTCTGTACCTCAGAATTTCCTCCTGTCCTCTTAAGGGCTTCTTCGCACACTCTGACGCAGTCCCTCAAGATTCCCTCATCAACAGCATTGGGAATGTGGGTAATGTCTGAACGCTTCTTACCACTCTTGCTATCTATTGTACAGCTCTCAGCATAATTCATCAAAATCCCTCTCCCGCGCTTCTCATCTATCTCCCTAAAGTAAACATTGAATGATTCACAACATTTAGGTAGGAGTGTAGAAGGTAGGACAAAAAAGCACTTGAAAAGAATATCAACCATCATGTCGAGTTAGTATTATTAACACAAGAATATACCATTCAAGAGATAAATAAAATGCTACATTATTATGTATGCAGCTATTTCATCATACGTATCATACTTGAGCGAAGCCTGTGTTTTCTTCACGATGTCCTTATAAAGCTCAAAACCCGCGCTGCTGCTTGTGAGAACAGTCCCATCCATGATTGCACCAATGCGGACTTTCTCTAACAATGCTTTTGCGTGTGCAACCACCTGTTCGCACTCATCAGCCTATTTTCTGTCGAGGCAAGGTCGTTTTCGTCTTGCAATAATGAGATTTGATGATTTGTCATAGGAGCTGAAATCCAGCCAGGCGCATGTGATCCTTTCTGCGCGGCACATGAGACTTTACTATTTGATTCCCAACATAATAAACTTCAACTTATAAAAATCAGACATTATTGCCTGGCCCACAGGTCAGCTGTGAAAGACAACTACTTAGACACAGTCTTATAAATGTGATACTCCGTACTTATCTCTCGACAAAGCAGTACATTTTATCTATCATCGAGGGGTTGCATGAGGAGATCTATATCGTTATCACTTCAGTACGACACTAATTTGCAAAAACCTCTAATGTGATATCGCTAGATTTGTGTAATTTTGGAAGGAAGTTTTGCTGTTGCGAAGCTTCACGAAACTCCGAACTTTCTCCCATAACAGTTTATTCGCGGACATCTCTCCTTGCATTCTCCATATCCCTCTAATTTACTTAACCTAACATGTTATGTGGTTTCCCTTTTAGACGAGGCATGGAGTACAATGTGCGTTCGTGAGTACCCTTATGTGATCACTAAGTTGAAGACTTTGCACTGAAATTTAAAACCGTTCATATTAGAACATTAACTTAAAAAGAAAACTAAATGTTCATCCATGATAACATACACACAAAAGCTGAGAATCTAATATCGAAAATGAGTTTGATATTATTCCAAGAGAAATCTTCGTAATAAAGAAATATTTTCATCATATGTTGGTGTAAGCCTTAAGTTGTATTGCTTTAACAGAGAAAACAGGATATTTATACGGGCATTCATAAGAAGATTTCGCTCAGATGTTGATCCACAAATTTTATCAAAAAGTGAAAAAAACAAGTCTCTATGAAAATGTCTTAATTCCATAATTTCAAACAACTTATCTTCAGGAGTAATTCGATTTTCATGTGTAACAGGGATAACTTCTTGACTTGCAGTTACTGGCAAAAGATTATCCAAATACTCAGGGAAATGACAAGAACCAACTTTTCGGACAAATTTAGGCTGGAAAATTGTTTTAATATGCGGCGGAAAGTGTCGTACTGAATAATTGTACTGTTCAAAAAAAAGAAATTTCGGTTTTCTAATGAAACCCCCTACTGGTGACATAACTCTCCAGTTGACAACAACTCCAGGGAAATTTGTGAAGTTGCTCAATAACTTTGTTACACACACATTTTGCTTCAAAAGCAGAAATTCATCTGTATCAATGTTGGCAATCCAATCGAAATGGTTCCCATAACGCCGAAAACAGTGATCAAGAGCCTCAACATTCCGATATGAATCACTAACATTATCAAAAAACCAATCAATCACAGTTACAAACCCACTCTTTACGAAAGGGGCTACAGCTTTTCGAAAGAACATCGATTCATTAGAGGTGGGATTGGAGTTATCGTAAATTAAGAAATGGGAGAAACCAATAAGTATGTGATGAGACAGCCACTCCTGAATATAGTTTCCTGTCGAGTGCTGAACAACACACACCGTAATTGTAGGTTTTTCAGGACAGGGGCTTTTCAGCTTCGTTAATCGCTCTCGCACTTGTTCCTCTGTGCGAAGATATATTCCCTCTTCCAGTATGTTTGCTCTAGAGTAAAATTCTGTACGTCGTTGGAAAGTTAACGAAGTCGAAAAAATGCTCTCTAGCAAGCCTTTTTCTAGCTCAGTAAAATCTGCAGTTTTCAAAATTTGAGACAAGGCTGCTACACAAGGGAGCAGGGCATCGGGTTGCAGGAAAGAAGGATTAATTGTATCCAATCTCAACTCAAGATTTGAGAGTAAGAGAAATAAGTATAAACAAAGTAAAGAAATTAGAAGATAAATTCGAATCTCCATCCTGTAATAACAGACTCGAAGTGAA
This sequence comes from Chlamydomonas eustigma, assembly GCA_002335675.1. NCBI lineage: Eukaryota > Viridiplantae > Chlorophyta > Chlorophyceae > Chlamydomonadales > Chlamydomonadaceae > Chlamydomonas > Chlamydomonas eustigma. The sequence continues at coordinate 5,787 of BEGY01000280.1, read as the reverse complement.
ATTTTATGTAGACTCGCGGGTAGCCCGTGCGTCACACGAACGATCCCTCAATTCTCTGAGAAAGTTCTGGTAGTTCTGGAGCCAATTTAAAGACCCCGTGTACATCTTTCGTGAAGTGCTCAGCTCGGAGATCTTCCTTCACAACTTCGAGCATTTCAATTTTTTACATTTTGGCTTAGTAACATTTTTGTTACATGTGTCTGTAGCACAAGTAACATGGCCTAGATGACTTAATCTTAATAGATGGTTTCATTGTAAGCCTGGGAACCTTTATGTCCAATCATTTTTCGACAATCTTACATTGTGATATCGGTAGAGTTCGTGTAATTTGGTGGAAGTTCTGTTGTTGCGAAGTTTCATACAAATTTCCTACTTTTTCCCATACGAATTCCGTGAAGCTCTTAGCGCAGGATTGTTTCCTACTTGCATAATGTTAATGAGAAAATTAAAAGTTCAGTAACATTTTGGTTACTTGTGTCTGTAGCATGCTGTTTACAAGAATTCTGTACTTTTTCCCATACCAGTTTCGTAAAGCTCTCAGCGTGGGCATCTCTCCTCGCAAACTGTAGCATTCTAATTTTCAACATGCGCTCGGAAATTTAAGACGAACAATGCTTTTGATCAGGTAGTGTAAAAGGCTTAGTAACATTTTTGTTACATGTGTCTGTAGCACAAGTAACATGGCCTAGATGACTTAATTTTGCCCAGGCTAAAAATGAAACTTTTATACCCAATCATGTTTCGACAATCTTACATTGTGATATCGGTAGAGTTCGTGTAATTTTGTGGAAGTTCTAGAAGTTCTGTGGTTGTGAAGTTTCATAAAATTCCTGTACTTTTTCCCATCCCAATTCCGTGAAGCTCTCAGCGCAGGATTGATTCCTATTTGCTTAATGTTAATGAGAAAATTAAAAGGTCTAGTAAAATTTTAATTACTTGTGTCTGTAGCATGCTGTTGCGAAGTTTCATAATATTCCATACTTTTTCCCATACCAGTTTCATAAAGCTCTCAGCGTGGGCATCTCTCCTCGCAAACTGTAGCATTCTAATTTTCAACATGCTCTCGGATTTTTAAGACGAATAGCTGCTCTCACTGCTTTTGCTGAGCTGGCAATGTACGAAAGACGAGCCATGGAGGCCTTTGCAATTGTGGGTTCGTATCGTTGCGAACACACATGCCCCCCTACGTGTCCCTCCTACTTCGGACCTAAAATTTTAACGCTTACGGGGGTGTCGTGCTCAACCTGTGAGCACGTCGCGGCCTAGGTCGACAGCTTCCAAATTTTCTCTTGGCCCAACCCCCAACGCGGACCCAACAGCGGACCAAGGGGCTGCGAATAAGGTTGCCACTTATTGCCTTTTAATAATAGAGACTCACGGGTAGCCCGTGCGTCACACTACTCTCGCGTGCGGAAAAAATTGAAAAGTTTATACGTGAAGCCGATACACACGACCTCGGATGCATCGAATTGGTCAATCCTAGGCAGCAGCTTGTCCAAAACGAAGAATTTAAATGTTATAAAATGTTAATTGAATTGAATATGTTAAAGATGTTGGAAACAATGGATGTTACGTTAAGTGTCAGTTCTGTATGTCTGAGTAATTGTCTGAAAGAGTTAAATGGTATTTATGCTGACAAAGGTATAAGGAAGCATATATGTAGAGAGTACATTGGCGGAGTACGTCGATCCATGGGATGTGGCGTTGTGTATGTGTATGGGAGAGGGGAAGGGGATCTGTTGCGAGTGTTAAGCGCAAGTCGGTCACCTTTGACATGCGTGTTAGAGGAAATTGTGACCATTAGCGACGTCGAGCAGCGGGATGATGGGAAGCTCTTCTTCACAAGTGCTAGTCGAATCAGTCACGAACAGCCGTTGTTGACGTGGGTGAGTGTGGAAAAGGTTGGCAATATGATGTAAGGTTTTGGGATCGTTATCAGTTGCTGTAAAGAATGGTTATTAAATGTTGTTGTGCAGAACCCTGTAACAATTGGGAGCGTGAGGTCCATTGCAGAGCAGATGCCTGAACTAAAACTGAGCACGGATGCAAGCAGTGGTTTTGAAATAGATGAATGTTTATTCATTCAAGATGTGGAGGTGGATGGAGGAACATCAAACCTACGAAAGGATCGATGCAAACCATTTACGTGAACTGGATTAATCTGCTCTAACAACACGCTCACTCTCACACACAACAACACTGACAAGTTGTTAAAACAGAAATAACCAAGAAGCACATGAGAGGAACATCAAGCCTACGAAAGGATCGATGCAACCCATTTATGTGAACTGGATTAATCTGCTCTAACAACACGCTCACTCTCACACACACTCAACAACACTGACAAGTTGATAAACAGAAGAAACCAAGAAGCACATAAGAGGAACATCAAACCTACGAAAGGATCGATGCAACCCATTTACGTGAACTGGATTAATCTGCTCTAACAACACGCTCACTCTCACACACACTTAACAACACTGACAAGTTGTTAAAACAGAAATAACCAAGAAGCACATGAGAGGAACATCAAACCTACGAAAGGATCGATGCAACCCATAT